>JAHDVE020008991.1:0-170028 GCA_022606495.2 Halesus radiatus
TATGATATGTTGGATTTCTTTTCTTTTCCTTTGAAAATAACACGTTTACATGGAGCATGGCGAGCATGGAAAATATTTCCATAGTAAATAAAAAGCATTTCAAGCAATAAATGCCAAAGTAACACGTTCATCCCCTTACTGGAATGTCATGATCGTTACAAAATACATTTTTAAATTGGGATATTTCTGCGATATTACTTACCGGGTTCATTGCTTTAGTAGTAATAATAATGTTTGTTTATTTCGATTGTGAGTGCAATACGCTGTGTGTCATATAAAAGCATACATATAAATAAATTATATGATATGAAATTGAATATATAATAACAAAAAAGGTAAACATATTTAGCACTTGTACTAAGGTGGCTTAAGGGAATTTCTCCATCTATAGTGTAGGGGCGCGCCCTGCCACTGGGCGACGGCCCGGACAAGAGTGTTTTCCGATCTCCGGTAGCGCCTCATTCCGGCTACTCTATGGCACATCAAAGCAGCGAATCCATGCACCCTTCCTTCTATGAACATCTGCGATGCGCTGCACCCCCAAGGGAGGTCGAACAGCGTCCTGTAAGTGTGGTTATACTGTACTCGGAGTGTGTTTATGATACATTGTGTGTACCTTATCCATAGTTCGCTAGTGTAAAAGCTCATGCAGTATATCTGGAATAGTTGTTTCTTCACCGGTGGCACTGCGCCTGTTGAATCTCTTGGCGAGTATGTGATGTAGTCGTCTTTGGCATTCTATGTCATTTTTATCATTTAAGTCATCAGTGACAAAATGAAATATTTTATTTCGCCGAAGATTTTGAGATTGGCTCCGCCAAGACGTATGGACGGAATGACAGCAGGACCAGTATTTGCTTTTGAAAAGTAGATGATTTTTTATCATTGTACATTGTATATCAGTCAGTAACTAACAACGTATGCTTCGCACATTGTACCAGACGTAATCTGGTACACCAGCGAACTGAAGAAGCCGACTGATCCCAATCCACGGAGCGAGGCTTGGAGGGGGAGGTAGCTCTCCTACCGTTCCTTTTGCAAGGAGGAACGGTACTGACGACAACGACTTTTGTTAATCTTGTTCGAGGCAGTTGTCCGATGGAGGTAAGCAGTGGTCAGAGAGAAACAAGGCGAGTGGTTCAGAAGTCAGAGCGGGCGGCGGGCAGGGAGGAGTACTTGTCAGGCGGGCGATCAAATGCTAACTGCCGCAAACTGGCGTTTGCAGGCTATTTATGCGGTCCACCAAGCGCGGACCGCCGGTGCCGTGTAGATGCCCGACAAGTCGGTCTCCCTCTCACCAACTGTCCCGCTCCAACGCTTTTATTCAGTCATTTTAGTTTGAGCGGTCTGGTGCGAACAAGCTCGCCAGACCGCCCGTTACATATATTAACAAACAAAACATAAAATTCTTATACATAAATACGAAGACGAAAAATGGCCGCGTCGGAATAATCTGGGAGAAGGTACGTCCGATACACTCCCCTCGTGGAGCTTGGCTACACTTTTCTGCGAAGGGCGTGCCGTCTCTCGGTGCGGCGATGAAGTCATCCGGGCGTCGTCCGCAGAGGTGGGGATGCGCTGAGGTTACCCATGCATCTTGTCGTGGCGAGAATGCTCCCCTCGTCAAAGGGTTGGGGCTGGGAAGCGCTGAGCTGTGGCGCGTGTTGTAGCACTTGTTTCATTTCCCGGGCTATGGGTAGCGCCGGGCTGCGTTCGCGCAGAGTGGGCGGCCGCCGGGGGGCGCTCGGAACAAAGGGGCCGTAGTTCAGCGAGGCGCGCTGCATCCTAGCAGCTTGTCGTTTCCCGGGCTAAGCTTAGCGCCGGGCTGCGTTCGCGCAGAGGGGCCGCCGCCGAAGGGCTCCAGTAACTGGGGGGGCGCAGTTCGGCGAGGCGAGCTGCATCCTTGCAGCTTGTTGTTTTCCCGGGCTATGCTTAGTGCCGGGGCCAGGGGCAGCAGGGCCTGGCGGTACGGTGCGCGCTCCTCTAAGCGGCGGCTTATTGCAGCGCAACCGGCATGGGACGGACCGGGGCCAGGAGCAACGGGGCCTGGCGGTGTGGGGCCGCGCTCAGAGCAGCGGCCGTCGATAGCGTAGCCGGCATAGATCGATCCGGGGCCAGGAGCAGCGGGGCCTGGCGGTACGGAGCCGCGCTCCAATGAGCAGCGGCTTGCGGAAGCGTGACCGGCATAGATCGAGCCGGGGCCAGGAGCAGCGGGGCCTGGCGGTACGGAGCCGCGCTCCAATGAGCGGCGGCTTGCGGAAGCGTGACCGGCATAGATCGAGCCGGGGCCAGGAGCAGCGGGGCCTGGCGGTACGGAGCCGCGCTCCAATGAGCGGCGGCTTGCGGAAGCGTGACCGGCATGGATCGGGCCGGGGCCAGGAGCAGCGGGGCCTGGCGGTGCGGTGCCGCGCTCCATTGAGCGGCGGCCGTCAATGGCGAGTCCATGGGCAGCGTAGCAGGCGTGAGCGACGCTGGGAGCTGCCGACGTGGTCAGGGCATACACATCAGGGTCCGGCGGGACGAGGTCGCGCTCTGCAGAGCAGCAGACAGTGCGCATCGGGTCGGGCGCCGCCGGGACAGGGATCGGTGCAACGCCATCTATGTTCGTGCATTCCAAACTCGGAATGTTGGTTTGCGCCCTCGCTATCCTTTTCAAGCTTTGGACGAAACCGATAGATGGCGCCGCCATCTGTGGTGCTAGATGAATTCTCAGATCTGTTATAAACTGCGCTATCTGTCGGGCACTCTCTCGAAGCCGATAGCCGCGACATCTCTCGGCGTCCAGTTTAAGCTGCGCCTGCCAAAGCGTATCCTCCAGAGAAGCTTCCCTTCTCGGCGAGGCGTGGGCAGTGGTAGGGTTCATCGGTCGAGTCGTTTTTAGGCCCGCGGTCTGGCAAGCGGCCAGCGAATCAGCAGGATCGGCAGCGAGACACTTCTCGAGCTGCGCCTGCCAAAGCGTATCCTCCGGAGAAGCTTTCCTTCTCGGCAAGGCGTGGGCAGTGGCAGGGGTAATACTGCGAGTCGTTTTTAGGCCCGCGGTCTGGCAAGCGGCCAGCGAATCATCAGGATCGGCAGCGAGACACTTCTCGAGCTGCGCCTGCCAAAGCGTATCCTCCGGAAAAGCTTTCCTTCTCGGCGAGGCGTGGGCAGTGGCAGGGGTCATCGGGGGGGCAATCTGGCAAGCGGCCAGTGGGTTATCGGATTCGGCAGCGAGACAGTTCTCGAGCTGCGCCTGCCAAAGCGTATCCTCCGGAGAAGCTTCCCTTCTCGGCTAGGCGTGGGCAGTGGCAGGGATCATCGGGCGAGTCGTTTTTAGGCCCGCGGTCTGGCAAGCGGCCAGCGAATCAGCAGGATCAGCAGCGAGACACTTCTCGAGCTGCGCCTGCCAAAGCGTATCCTCCGGAGAAGCTTTCCTTCTCGGCAAGGCGTGGGCAGTGGCAGGGGTAATACTGCGAGTCGTTTTTAGGCCCGCGGTCTGGCAAGCGGCCAGCGAATCATCAGGATCGGCAGCGAGACACTTCTCGAGCTGCGCCTGCCAAAGCGTATCCTCCGGAGAAGCTTTCCTTCTCGGCGAGGCGTGGGCAGGGGCAGGAGTAATCCGCCGCAAGTCGTTTTAGGCCGCGGATGCAACTGGCGGCCAGATCGTCAAGGTCGGCGGCGAGACTTGCTTCTCGAGCTGCGCCTGCCAAAAGCGTATCCTCCGGAGAAGCTTTCCTTCTCGGCGAGGCGTGGACAGGGGCAGGGGGAATCGGGCGAGTCGTTTTTAGGCCCGCGGTCTGGCAAGCGGCCAGCGAATCATCAGGATCGGCAGCGAGACACTTATCGAGCTGCGTCTGCCAAAGAGTATCCTCGGGAGAAGCTTCCCTTCTCGGCGAGGCGTCGGCAGTGGCAGGGGTCATCGGTCGAGTCGTTTTTAGGCCCGCGGTCTGGCAAGCGGCCAGCGAATCAGCAGGATCGGCAGCGAGACACTTCTCGAGCTGCGCCTGCCAAAGCGTATCCTCCGGAGAAGCTTTCCTTCTCGGCGAGGCGTCGGCAGTGGCAGGGGTAATCCTGCGAGTCGTAGTGCAGCGAGCGGCAAAGCAGCTTGCAGCAGGGCTGCGAGCGGCGAGGCTGCGAGCGGTAGGGCAGCGAGCGGCAAGGCTGCCTTCGGGAGGCCTGCGAGCGGCGAGGCTGCGAGCTTTAGGGCAGCGAGCGGCGAGGCTGCGAGCGGCGAGGCTGCGAGCGGTAGGGCAGCGATCGGCAAAGCAGCTTACAGTAGGCCTGCGAGCGGCGAGGCTGCGAGCGGTAGAGCAGTGTGCGGCAAGGCACCGGGTGTCAAGGCTGCGGGAGGGGCCTGCTGCGAACGGTAGAGCAGCGGGCGGCAGGGCTGCGGGGGGGTGCGGGCTGCGAACGGTAGAACAGCGGGCGGCAGGGCACCGGGCCGCGGGGCTGCGGGGGGGGCGGGCAGCGAGCGGTAGAGCAGCGTGAGGCATGGCAACGGGCGGCAGGGCTGCGGGAGGGGCGGGCTGCGAACAGTAGAGCAGCGGGCGGCAGGGCACCGGGCCTCAGGGCTACGGGGGGGGGGGCGGGCTGCGAGCGATAGAGCAGCGTGCGGCAAGGCACCGGGCGGCAGGGGACCGGGGGGCGCGGATGCGGCCGCCCCGGTCGCCTTGGGATGGTTAATATTTCCCCCCCTCAAGGATGCTCTTCCTAGAGCGTAGTGAAGAGGCCATCTCTGCTCCGCAGAGGGATCCTGGCACGAAGGACCAGCTTATGTACCAGACGTAATCTGGTACACCAGCGAACTGAAAAAGCCGACTGATCCCAATCCACGGAGCGAGGCTTGGAGGGGGAGGTAGCTCTCCTACCGTTCCTTTTGCAAGTAGGAACGGTACTGACGACAACGACTTTTGTTAATCTTGTCCGAGGCAGCTGCTTATTGGGTCCAGTCCGAGGCAGTAGTCCGATGGAGGTAAGCAGTGGTCAGAGTGAAACAAGGCGAGTGGTTCAGAAGTCAGAGCGGGCGGCGGGCAGAGAGGAGTACTTATCAGGCTGGCGGTCAATTGCTAACTCCCGCAAACTAGCGTTTGCAGGCTATTTATGCGGTCCACCAAGCGCGGACCGCCGGTGCCGTGTAGATGTCTAACAAGTCGGTCTCCCTCTCACCAACCGTACCGCTCCAACACTTTTATTCAGTCATTTCAGTTTGAGCGGTCTGGAGCGAACAAGCTCGCCAGACCGCCCGTTACATATATTAACAATCAAAACATAATTTAATAATAACTGTGCAGCTTTAAATATTCCGAGAGACGACGTCCGATACAAACATTATCAATTTAATACAAACGTTGACATAAATTTTCAACAATGGCGTTGGTGGTTGACGGCATCTAATAGTTATTTCCAACGGCTTGTTATATTTGTATATAGAACTAATATGAACATATTATGTTTGTCTGAGCCACTGAATAGATGATAATCTGATTTTTTTGGTATTTTTATGTTTCTAAAGTAAGATTAATTTTTCTTTACTTTTGGTGAAATTGATCAAACATCGAATTTATTTCTTGAGCAGTTATAAAATTTTATTGACTTATCGGGGCCTAGTTAGATTGGCAATATTAGTTTTCTTTAGACTTGGTATACATCACGCATCTTCTGAAGATCTTTCATCTAACTCGATATGTTGTTTGCTTTATAAGATTTCATATTGCGTACATTTATTTTTAGTAAACAATACATTGCCCGTAATGTTATTTACTTGTGTCTTTATGATAAAACTCTACGTCTTTCAACAAATATTGGAAGACGTAATAGGGGAGATATGAGGGATGTCCAAAAATTAAAAACGTTTAAAAAACAGGAAAATTTTATTCGTACAAAATTCGTACATAGCATTGTTTGTACATGTCTATACTATTTTTCTAAGTAATCCCTGGCAAGTTTAAGGCATTTCTTGAGTTGGGAAACAAGGTCCTTGATCCTTTTGTCATAAAAATCTCCCGCCGCAGTCTGCAACTAGTTTGACACCTCTTCTTGGACTTTATCGTCGGTCGTGAAGCGTTTTCTGGCCAACTGTTGCTTTAGGTGAAGGACGAGATGAAAATTTGCTGACTTCTGGAATCGAATTTGCGAGATCCCGGACTGTCAGAAGTTTAGCGTGAATTTTTTCCAACAATGCGTCATCAATTGATAACCTCCTTCCCCTTCCTTCCTCATCATGCACATTGGTTCTACCGCTCGAGAACTCAGCACGCCACTCCTTTACATTACGCTGGTTAATAACATCGCCATAAATGGCCATCAGACTACGATGAATTTCAACTAGGCGGACCTTCTCTGCGTTAAGAAAGCACAGAAACAGAGCGCACTTTAAATTTGGTGGGAGATGGCAGAGGAACGTCCATCTCTAACAGCAGCCACTGCGAGACTGGATAAATTACCAAGCTGAACGATCGTTGTGAAGGGGGGAATACGCGCTACAAACTAGTGTTGCCAACTAGTGAAATATTTCGTCCTTACCGCCGCAAATGAACAGCTTTTACTTCTTGGACAACCCTCGTATTAACAAACCATTGAAATATATCTAAATAAAGGTAGAACTTAAGAGCGCAATAGAAAATGAAATAATAACTTTTTCGGTCTTGAATAATATCTAATGCACAATGCAATCGTTTCGAGTGGGTAAAACAACTTTTTCAAAAATCATTGGTTTTTTTTCACTACGAAAGTCTAACCAATTATACATCTGCTGTGAAAGGTCGAACTTACTCGATAAATAAGCCGAGTGAAGAGTGGCAACGTTGATCTGTATCCGTGGTAACCGAAGACAACGCAATAACAAACAACGAGAGTTATGGCGTTTAAAATTCCACAAAAATTTTTTTTTTTACTGTAACTCCACACAGGAGACCAAGGAGGAAATAATTTCCCTCAAGGCCTATATCATCTTTGGGGATGCTGTGTGGAGGATCATTTAGAGGATAGGAAGGAGTGAACTTGGGTCTTGAAGAGACCCATGTTATAGGATGGAGGAAACACAGAGGCCGGCAGATCATTCCACAGCCGAGCTGTTGAACACAAGAACGAGTCGTAGAAGCGACCCGTTCTCATGTGACAAATGTCAACCGTGTGCAAATGTTGAAATAAACATTTTTATCTTAAAAAAGTACCTTAACATTGGAAAACCGAACTAAGTTATTTATCTTCCATGCAGTGGTGTTTCGTGGCCTATCTTATGGGGACTTCAATCGAAGATTTAAAAAAAAAAACAAAAATCATCTATTAATCCTATAATCCTTTTCCATTTGTATTATACTTATTTTTCCTAGATCTTAAGGAATTTCATCATATGACTGCACCAGAGATTAGCAACCCAGCAACAAGATACAACTAGGTGATTCATTAAAGAGTATGTGGCTAATGGAGATAATCTAATGGGTTATAAAAAAATCGATTTAAATACGAAAATCACAACTTACGCAAAAAATGAATCGTTTTTTTTTTTTAAATAAGGAAGTAATTTTTTTTGTACAATACTTAAATAAATTATTTTAATTATACTTTAATTCATAGATTCTTGCAAATTACTATTCCGTACAAATTTGGTATTAAAAATTCCCATAGTCGCTGTGCACCCGGGCAGCTAACGGATTCCCAAGGTTTGCACGCTTCCATGGTTTATTTATTTAATATCAACAGCAAATTGCATGTCATAGTTAACTAGAATTACTGTGTAGTACAAATAATTTTAAAAAGTAAATATTAAACGTGGTATTAGATGGTACAATGATATCAAAAAGTACATAAATAATAAAAGTTCACGAAGGATATAATAGTAAGATATAAGCGTACATATAAAACATATAAGTAGACTTAGGTTAAATTAATACTGATTGAAAATATATGATTGTACAGCCTTGTTGTACTTACCTTCCGTGCGGTTAAATAGATCCGCTACATCTGCGCATCTATTACAAACTTTATGTAATATAGGTACAAGCGAGTGTTTGTAATGTGTTGTTACATTTAAACAGGATTTTGGAACGAGTAGCTCTTGTAGGTATATGAAATTGGATAAGGTTAATTAAAACAGGGCTGTCTATACTACCATTTACAATTTTGAACATAAATATCTAGTCGGAAATAATTCTTTGATCTGAGAGATTCAGTAAATATATTTCTTAATCAAGTAATTATAGTTAATGCTCTCAATGGGAATAGCGAGTATATAATTAATGTGTCTTGAGAATTTACGTTGAATTTTTTCGATTGAATCTGAATATATTTTAAAATGGGAGAACAGATCGAGGAGTTATATTCAACTTGACTCCGAACCATAGGTGTATACAAAGTTTTCAAGGTTTGCAACAGAAGCGCCACGAGTAAGTTTTTACATTAACTATTTCTTAGAACGGAATGTTTCATAGGTGCTGAATTCATACCGCACGCATGGGATTCATTTCGGACAAGCTCTCGGGTAGTATTTATTTTTTACAGTTATAACTCACACAGGTGACCCTGAGGGAAGTAATTCCCTTCAAGTCCTATATCATCCTTGGAGATGCTGTGTGGAGAGGAAGGAGTGAACCTGAGTATTAAAGAGACCCGTGTTGTAGGAGGGAGGAAACACAGAGGTCGGCAGACCATTTCACAGCCGAGCTGTTGAATAAAAGAACGAGTCGTAGAAGCGACTCGTTCTCATGTGGCAAATGTCGACCATGTACAAATGCTGGGCGCGCGTTTGGCGTGTTTCCTGACTGTGCATCGGTGCCGAAGGGATCAATGACGCTAGTTCCTTAGAGCATCTTCCATTAAACTACTGGTAGACCAAGGGCAGTATCCCACCTGACGCCTGTGCTCTAAAGATTGCAATCCGTTTGTTAAGATAGGCAAATCTATCAAACGGACCTCCCGTTTCTGCAGAGTCGATGTTTTTTTTTAACATATTTTAGGGCCACCGACCAGAAGTGGCTGCCAAATTCTACAGTGGGGCTCACTTGCGATTTATACAGGGTCAGCAATTGTTCAGCTTCTGATATGATAACCTTACTCTGGCTTCGATGGAGCCCCCATACCTGAGCTGGTCACTTAGGGTTACACCAAGCATATTAATGGATCGCTTGTCGGAAAGGCTAATTTATCTAGCCCACTGTTTAGTGTGATGAAATTTTAATACAAGTTTGTTTTGTCATCTTAATTTTTTTACAGGAGTTTACTGCATAAACGCACCTTAGAGAAAACCGCCAATGCTTTTATGCTTGCACTATTTATATAGAATCTCCTCTCGTAATGACTGTATTTTACCCCCAGACAAAACGTATTATCTCCTCCATTAAGACATTTTGGAAATTGATATCGGTCGCCCACTTTTATTATTTTTATTTTATCTCCTTCACTCCTTTGTACTTGTTTTAGATGGCTCCATTGTCGTGTGAGGTGATGATGAATGTTCCGTCATACCTTTTTTCTTTCGGAAAATAATATTTATCAAGATCATGAAAATTATTTTGGGAGGACAGATGATCCGTAGCCTCATTTTGATGAATGGTTCTAGTTGACAATTTTGGTGAAACAACGAAGATCCATGTTGAAGGCATAGGTATATGCATTAAATTATTTACCCTGAGAAATACATTTATTCTCTGTGAAGCCCTGAGAACCAGAGAGGCTCATACGTCTTTCGAGTAGTTTTGGAAAAAATCTTTTGAATTTTTTGACAATTTTGTTAATCCTTTCATTTCGTTAATCGAGTTTTTTTTTTTTAACCCAACTGTTCCCAATCGTCTGGAGCCAGTGAGACTATGGCATCCCCAACTGGGGAATGTTGTGAGGCTGAAGGTATTAAGGAGGGGAAGGAGAAGGGGAATAGATAGGTGGGGAAATACCTGGCTATTCAGATCTGGTCATCAAACACGGCTAAAAGCCATTTCAAGCAACGTTTCAATTCTAAATGGTGGTCTTTCACCAGAGCGATACTGAGAGTATTTTCCACTCTGGAACGTATGCAAATATACTATATTATTTTAAATGAATTAATTGTGAAACACTACAAATTAATTAAATTAAATAAATTAATTAAATATTCAATTAATTTTTTATAACTTATTGAAGTTTGTAAACCTCATTGTAATATTTAATCATTGAAGAAGATATTATTAACATATGCCAAATTAACCACGAAACCGAAAAAACAACAGAAATTAAAAAGATTTCAGACGCATCTGGAGGATAATATTAACAAGTTTTGAACTTGAAGTATGAAATCGGTGTAAATGGCGTAAATGGAACTGGTCTCATTAGCTAAGTTGGTTAAGCGGTTACCCCGGATAGGTAGAGGTCCTGGGTTCGAGTCCCAGATGCGACTGAAACCTTTTTATTTTCTGTTGTTTTTTCGGTTTCGTGGTTCATTTGGGATGTGTTAATATTTTCTTCTTCAATGATTAAATTAATTAAAGTTACAAAAAAATAAGTTGTAATTTTGTAGCATCTAAATAATAAAATTTGATTTGTTTTTGATTTATCTAAGTAACAACATAATGCGCACTGAAAACAAAAGTTTTTACTGACGTGAATATTTCAATAATATCTAAAATTTTAACAGTTTTTCAAAAATTTCACATCTGTTCCCATTAATGTTTAAAATGCTAGAAAACTACGTTTTTTTACAATTATTAATTTCGTCTTCATTTCCATAGTCCATGATCATACCTACACGTGATTATCTAGTAGTAGAACTCATGTTTTCTTAAGGGGTTGGCTGCGGTGCCTGTTTCATATAAAACAAAATTTTGGATTGGAGGCTAAAATACCCATCCAAACTGAATGATCTATTTTTTTAATTAAAGGTTTAGTAAATATCTAGTATGGATGAGAAGTATCTTATTTATTTAATATGTTGAAAACATATCTATCTGAGAGAAAGGAAAAAAAAATCCTATCAAAATAATGTGAATGTTTATTTGATTGGTGATAGAATGGGAGGGTCGAAATGTATAAAAGAGAAACTGTGTAGATATTAAAATGGATATTATACTCTAAAACAATACTACTTTACATTTATAAATACGAAAACAACAAATAATAACAAACACATATTAGAAACACAAGATCTCAGAGTCGAAAATACATACAAAAAGCAACCACAAATACATTTGGACAAAAAAGCTTCTTATTCTATGGTACAATGTATGTTAAGATCCCACTCTCCTTCAAAAATTACAATAATATGAATGGATTTAAAACGTAAATAAAATGCTGGATATGTTACACAGGGAGATCTGAAATACAAAAGATATTAAAACCAAATACAGATTTAACTGAAACCACCCAATTCATACTGTAATTCATTCAACAAGTTCATAAAAATCAAATGATTTTATTTAAAAATTTGTAAATGAAATGGAAATCCCAGTTAGGGTATCATTAATTATTTTCTTGTATTAAAAAAAATGTAATCAAATATTTGTAATTATTAAAAAAATATTATATAATTATTATATAATTATAAAATAATTATTTACAGAACAAGTCATATTGATTAGTCAAACAAGACCATATTATCTGTATCTTTCTTATTCATAAAACATCAACGTTTCGATCCTGAATGGTGGTTTTTTATCAGGGCGATACTGAAAGCATTCACCGCTCAATAATTATTAATACCTCATATTATTTAATATATTAATAACATTTGATCAACTGTACATAGTCCTATTTAGTTCACCAAACTTCTGAAGGGCGCTCTACATTGGTTATTGTATAATGTAGCTTTTTTTAGAAAGTGCGATTTTAATATTGATCTCATTTTATTTAAATATGAATTCCACACATGAAGTACAACTACTCGAAGCCGATGGGATTGTACCACCCTCAATTAGGGGTATGTTTGAAGGTGCATTTGGGTACTATACGAAGATACCACCTTTCTGAATTTAAACTATGACGTTGCTCGAAATGGTTTTAGCCATGTTCAGTAATCTGAATTGTCAACTATTTTCCAAACTATCTCCTCCTCTTCTTCTTTCCCTCAGCTGAATAGTTAATACACACTAGAATACTATATTATTATTTAATGTAGATTTTAATGGAAACTGATGTAGCCACTGACTTAACGCCTCTTGGTTCTAATCCCTAGAGATCCAATAAAAATACAGCGCGAAGTCTCCCTTACACTCCTCGACATCGCGTATTCCACTCCATTGGATTTTGAATTTGTGCTGAGAGAGCGAATTTCTGAATTTGAAATTTTATGCCCGAATGACGTATTTATTGTGTTATTTCATTCTTTTTTTCCCTCACACTTTATTCAATCTCACTGCATTCCCTAATTCAAGTTTCCAAAGTCACACCGACTTCGGGCAGTTGGGACTCGGTAATCACGTAAAAGAAGGAAACACATTTTTTTAAATAATTTCTTCAAACGATTGGTATTCACTTTGTGGCGTCATTATTAATAAATGAATAAAAAAATATACTTAGCATTCATCACTTTGTAAATATACATTGTTATCTACAATATATGAATACAATATTATTATTATTATGAAATATTCATATATTCCTCACGATGAAAGCATTGCTTTCGAAACATGTGTATATTAATGTATATTAGAGGTTCTGAAGAAAATACTTTCCTTTATTGCCTATGTCATCTTTGGGGGTGCTGTGTGGAGTTTTTTTTAAGGAAAGGAGAGAGAGGAAGTTCTGGGAAGACAAATGGTGTGAGGAATGGGTAGGTTAGTCTGACCAGGAGTGACAGACTGTATGAATCCATCCCTCCCACTGAACTGCAAGGCGATAGGTCGAGAAAGACCGGCTGGAGAGGTCAAATGATCTATGCTATGCCTCTGTAGAACTCAACGCATTCATCTTCTCGGCAACCGGTTATTTATTTGTTAACAATACGGAAGTTCTAAAAACCTTTCTTCATTTATCAATCTCTTGCCGAGTAAATCGGGTATTTTTTGTGATATGGTTACGATAGTCTTTATATTCCAATTGAGAGATCTGATGAATTTGAAGCCGCCTACAAGCGGATTTGTCTACAACCGCCCCGGGAACCATTTAGATGACCAACACCTCTGCTATAGGTCATCTCAAGTGTTTCGCTACGTTTGGTGACTTAGCAGGGGTGCCCGGGTTCATGGGGTGAGGTTTGTCCAGATATTGGTGGTAGATGTGTTTATCCGCCAACTGCGTGGCGGACCGAACCGGAAGAGACCGGTGTGGGGAGACTGCTTTACTTCTCCGGAATCTCTCGACCCATCGCCTTGCGCTGCAGTGGGAGGGGTGAATTCGCATGTCCGCCACTCACGCGGACCCCTAGATTCCTAGCCACCCCTTAAAAATTAAAAAAAAAACCTCTAGATAGCTTCCCTAAAGATGACATAGGCCCGGAGTGGACTTAATGTAAAAAACCCGATGATTTGTCAAAGGATTACAGCTATATTGTTAGTAAAAGCACAAATAGTAGGGGTGAGTCGACATTTTCTATTGTCTGCTTAAAACTTTCTATGGTGCTACCCTCTTTCAAGAAAAAAAAATTCAACCCCTAATGTGAAATTCGTGTTCTATTAAAATTTTAAGTGCGCGGCCGAAAGAAGAAGCCTTAATAATTAAAGAGCTTTTGTTTCAAATGAATTAATAGAACCGTCCGTTCTATTTCAGGGTATGGAAGATGGCGAGCGGTGGATTATGTGGTTGAACCTCTGAACATATAATCCCAAGAAATGAAATCTAAACCGATTTAAATGAAAACTAATGTCGCCAGTTTCAGACCTTTTCTGGCCGGTGCTGTAAACCGAATTAACATGTCCCTAATTATTTTAAAATTTCTGTTAATGTACTAAACACACATATCTCATTTTAAGTTTTCCTCATCAATACATTTATGCATATAATAAAATAATTCAAATATGTACGTAACAGAAAAAAAAAGTTTTTTTGAGAAATCTGAAAAAAAAAATTGGTAATAATATACGCATGTTTGGGTGCGTTGATAACTTGCAGAGTTGAGTATGGGGTTCCGCTCACCATATCACGATGCTCGGTCGTCAGTAACAGTAGGCGGTCTGCTGCAATGGACGTATAATGATGATTTTTCGTAGTTTTCAGCAATTATACACAATATTTTACTTATGTACCAATATATATGGTAAATAAAATGCTTTGCACACGTAAAGAATGTAAATTATTCATTTTTATCCAACTTAAAAATTACAAAATTCTACGTGTGCACCCTGTACACTGATTGTACAACACCGGAGCTCGAGGAATTTTCTAACGGCCTCCGTGGTTGAGTGGTTGCAATCCTCGGCTACGAATCCCGAGGTCGCGGGTTATAATCCCGGCGTGCGCAAGTAAATTTAATTTGTGTTATTTCATAATTTATTTATTTATGACAAAAGTTCCAGAGTGGTAGATACTTTCAGTATCGCCCTGGTGAAAGACCAACATTCAGAATAGAAACTTTGCTTATAATAGCTTTAGCCGTGTTTGGTGACCAGATCTGTAAGCCAGGTACTTCCTTACCCTCCTCTTTCCCATCTACTTTCCCTCTCCACTACCTCCAGCCTCACAACTTACCCCAGATGAGGGTGCTATATTCTCACTGGTTCCAGACGGTTGCGAGCAGCTGAGACTCTAGTACGGTGTTCACATAAAAATAAATAGCAGCGTAAAGGAAGTGTTGACATTTTGAGTCCTACTCCCCAGATTTTACTTTAATTACTCAAAACAGAAAAACACCACTGTTAATTTTATGCAAAAAAAATTTCATCACTTCATTTCATTTACATAGAAATTGAATAATTGAACAGTAAATAAATTGCAGTTTTAAATATATTTTATCTTCGAACGTTTCCTTTTCTTAACTTCCAATGGTGGTAGTGGAAGTACAATGAAGTATGAATATATAGTATTTCTTAAAAATTAAAAATCTCATACATAAATTAAGCTCGCAACAATCTAAACAGAGATATTACTTCAAAAGTCTGTTAATGTTTTGTTTGTGATAAGTGTTAGTTTAAAGTTTTACAGTGTGGTGGCCTTTGTTTCAAGAAAGTTTTTATTAAATTTGATAGGATCATTAATTTATGTGTTTGACTGATGTTCTGAGATGGGTTGTGAAACACTTTTTTATGTGAATAATTTTAATAAATTTGTAGGTAGCAATAAAATCTTTTTTTGCAAAGTCATCCTAACCTTCTCAGGTTACAAATAACCTGATTATATTTGAATTCTTCGTACTCTTATTATTATAAGCGATAAACATTGCTTTTATAATGATGAAGAATTTATTAAGTATTTTTGTATTTAATTCGTAGTACTAAAATTACATTTTTTTTAAATTTTACGTAATTCAAATTTAATAATAATTGAACAATTGGAAATTAATAAATTAAAGAATGATGTAAATATAACAGTAATTAATAAAGTAAGGAAATTTATTTATTCACCACTTCTCAGTATTTTCACACTACCAAAACAAAATAATACATTTTAATAAATCAATTAAGAAAACATTGTCATATAAATGTGGAGAAAACACAATTTAAATGTAAGTACCTCAAAGAATAGAGAATAATTTTAATTATTTTCTATCTAAATCAGCTTTACCGGTAATAAATAATAAAACTGGGTGGGAGTACATAAAATCATATGAGTAAAGTTGTCGCAATGTGGATTAAAGACAGTTTGAAAATGGCTTTGAACATCGAAACAGCTGTCACAAAAATAAAGCCTAAAATACTTGCAGAATTTAATAATGACATTATTAAATTTGATTTACATTTAACATCTAAAAAAAAGAAGATGAACTTAGCTACTACTCGGTTATTAAATATATAACAATAATAATAAAAAAAACATTTATACAGCGCAGTTTTGTGTTATTTCACTACAAATGCGCAATACTAACGTGTAGATTACGTATATATTTTTGTTTATTTCGATGTGAAAAAAAAAAACATAAATAGTAAAAATAAATAAAATCGTTAGGTTATTCGTATCCCTCTTAACTGGGTGGTCCTGTGCTGAGGCGGACAATATTTGGATTTCTTTTAAAATCCTATTAATGTTACATGGTAAAGGTATATTTCGAACAGTCTTCACTTATGTAAGTTAAAATCTTCGTGTCTGAGATATTGTTTACATTATTTTGGTTTACAGCGGCTGCGACGGCATTTTTAAAGGTTAAACCCTAAATAAATAGCTCCCTAAGCGCCCGCATCAAAATCCAGAAATTCACATAAATAACTAAATTTACGCCGAGGTCTTGCCTGAATTGATTTATGTAGTCTTATGAGAAAGCAGCGGGCTTTCTCTTTGCGCCAAAGTGAAATACAGAAACACCGCGAAAGAGCTTTTCAAACAAACTTGTACTTTTCACACAAATAGAGAAAGGACACATAAGAAAAAGATAAGGTTGCCACCGAGACTCGAATTCGGGACTCTACTTCATCTGGGAGGATTATCTAACCAACTGTACTATTTGTTTTTCAATCTCATAAAAAAAAAACACTACAGTTTTAAAATGTTTAACGCCCAACAAAATTCTGAAAACATCAACACAGACATAACCACTCAACAAGAAGAAGAAATTAAATAAGACTTCCCTTTCGAAGGAAAACAAAATCGCAAAACTCACTTCTATATAGTTTTTTTTTTGTTTAAAGAAAGACAAATATTCCCTGGTTACGAATAACCTGACAATATTTGAAAATCTCCTACTACCATCACAGTAAGCGGAAGATGTTGCTTGTGTCCTAATGGAGGACTTTGCCAGCCGAGGAATTGAACTCACGACACCTGTGTGAGACCCAAACGAGATGCTAACTCACCCACTGACCGGTCTAATAGAGCCATGAAGTTCTTCCAAGAATTACCGGCCAATATAAAAGAAGGGGGAAATGTTTTGAAATTTTAGAAGGAAGTGACGAAATACGAAAAGTGCAATTTTTAGTGTCGTAATTTTTAAAGTTTGATTTGAAATTCTTAATTGTATGTGGATGTTATGTTCGTATAAGAATACATGTGTTTATTTTAGGTTAAATTAATAAATATTTTTTTAATAATATCTTGAAAACTCTTGTTATTCTGTTTTTGTAGAAGGCAATTACTTTGTGGTTTGACAAATTTATTTTAAAATTATTACCAACCGGTTTCTCTTATCTCTAGCTTGGTCAGGGTAAGATTTAAAACTAAACAAAAATACATAGAGTGAGCATATATATATATATTTATATAGGTGAGATATGTGAAATGTAATTAGAGGGAGACAAAATACAAAATGAAACAATGGAAGAGTGAGACAGAGATATGCTTACATGTAATAGAATGGGACAGCACATAAAAAGCAAGACAGAGAACGCCAAAGGAGGGAGAGATTAAGAAGAAATTTGAAGTTTTGAGTGAACGGGAATAAAACCAATATGAGACTGTAAGACACATTAGGTAGATTATTAAGAATATTTCTATCAATTTTAATAACTGTCTTTATTTCTAAAGCCTATAAATGATCTATTCTAATGTCAAAACCATTTTTTGTCGAATATTAGCGCCGTTGCTTTGATTAAAGTTATGATATTTTTCAATTAGGTTATTATTCTGCTTTAATTTTGATATTGATATTTAATATAAATGAAATTCTATCCGAATATAATCCCAAATATAGATAGAGGCATGGGTAGAATTACTTATTTTTATTCCATCAGATAATCCTTGAAAGTGAAATCTAATCCTTAAAATGAAATCGTCGTGCCTTAGGCCTCAGATAGGTCAATGAAAATGATTATTTAAAATATGTAATTTCTACAAACGATTGGTATTCACTTTGTGGCGTCATTATTAATAAATTATTTTAAAAAATATACTCAGTATTCACCACTTTATAAATATACATTGATATCTACATAAATTTGAAAATTTACAAATTAGAAAAAGCGTTATAATCAATTATGTTTTAAAATAGCTATCTCCCGAATTTATTTTCATATTAATATTCATAATAAATAATAATATATTTTAATTTTTATTATGAATTAATTACTCACCCACTTTAATCAATTTCTGTTTATTTTTATAAACAATAATTATTAGCCTGAAACACTCATCCAAATTGAAAAAAACCTTCGAGAAAAGATTAATGTCGCCGACAGGACTCGAACCTGCACCCTTCTGATTGCCGGTCAGATGCTCTACCGTTGAGCTACGTCGGCTTATCGCAAATCCGCCAAGTTAATCAATATATACTACTGTTTCATTCAATAATTACTGTTTTTATTATATTTCACCTGTAAACAACCAACTTTATTAGTATGAGAAAGGCTTGTTACGGCTAAATCCCTCAATAGATGGCGTCGAGACAAAGTATGTGTACATTTTATTATTATTTTTATAAACAATAATTATTAATCTAAAACACTCATCCAAATTGAAAAAACCTTCCGAGCAAAGATAAATGTCGCCGGCAGGACTCGAACCCGCACCCTTCTAATGTCCGGTCAGATGCTCCACCGTTGAGCTACGTCGGCTTATCGCAAACCCGCCAAGTTAATCAATATATACTAGTGTTCCATTCAATAATTACTGTTTTTATTATATTTTCACCTGTAAACAACCAACTTTATTAGTATGAGAGAGGCTTGTAACGGCTAAATCCCTCAAAAATAGATGGCGTCGAGACAAATTATGTCTAAATTTATTGGTGAAAATTGCTTTGACTTGTCAAATAATTATTAGTTGATAAACTAAAGTTCTTTAAAACTTAAGACAAGATTTTTGTGCATAGTGCAAGGGTAACAATTATTATTTTTATAAACAATAATTATTAATCTAAAACACTCATCCAAATTGAAAAAACCTTCCGAGCAACGAGTCCTGCCGGCGACATTTATCTTTGCTCGGAAGGTTTTTTCAATTTGGATGAGTGTTTTAGATTAAGGCATGGGACACTATGCACAAAAATCTTGTCTTAAGTTTTAAAGAACTTTAGTTTATCAATTAATATACATTTTATTGGTGAAAATTGCTTTGACTTGTCAAATATTTATTAATTGATAAATTAAAGTTTTTAAGACAAGATTTTTGTGCATAGCGCAAAGGGTAACAATTATTTTTATAAACAATAATTATTAGCCTGAAACACTCATCCGAATTGAAAAAAACCTTCCGAGAAAAGATAAATGTCGCCGACAGGACTCGAACCTGCACCCTTCTGATTGCCGGTCAGATGCTCTGACCATCTGACATCTGACATCTAATAAAGTAATTGTTACCCTTTGCGCTACGCACAAAAATCTTGTCTTAAAAACTTTAGTTTATCAATTAATAAATTTCTGTTTATGTTTATAATTTGTCTATTCTTACATAATTGTGTTCTTATTTTTATCATTTGACTATTGTTGAAATTATTTTTTACTATTCGTATATTCCTGACGATGAAAGCATCGCTTTCGAAATATGAAGGTATCAATGTATATTTATAAAGTGGTGAATACTAAGTATATTTTTAAATTCATTGAATATGTAAAAAATAAAGTATTGTGATTTATTTACTTATTAGTACATCTATACCAAGTTTTTTTTACCTGTGCCTGTCTCACTAGGGGTATCCTGTGTTGTGAAAGGATGTCATATAAATATTTTTATTAAATCGTTACTTATTCGATAACATTTGTATAATAATCAGAAATATTTAATACAGTCAATTCCGAGTATTGATATCAATAAGGATACATGAAAGTTATTGGAAATATAGAACACTTTTGGAACAGGCAATCTGCCTAGCTGGGAACTAATGTCGACTTGACAAGACATAGTACCACTTGTACACATTTAAATTGTCATAATTGGATAATTTGTATAGCGCCGTTTTTTACATTACATATTCTCTATCTAATTATATACAAACAGATACAGAAAAAAATACTTACCTGGCAGGTCGCTTTAGATGAACACAGTTTTATTAGAAAATTTAAGCTTGGAGAAGATACGATTTTTAAGATTGCTATTGATGGCAAAAAAATTTGATATTTATTTCATCTGTTTATAATTTTCGAGAATATTTATAAAACGACCTTAAAAAGCTTGAGGAGCTTTGAACAGATATTAATATTTTTTACACATTTAGTTATTTGCAGTGGACTGTGGAAAGAGGTGAAACACGACTCTAAAATATTGACTTATTCTATAATTAAGGTAAGAAATAACAGGCTAGCCTAGCTAAGCAATTTAATTCTGCATTTATTCCATTTATGAATGAGATTGTCTAAACAGCAGAGTTTAAGTTGAGTCTTGGATCATTCTTAAGTCATGCGGAAGTTCATTCCTGGATTTAGGTCCTGGCACTCCGAAATCACTTTATATTATATTATTATGCCATCTAAATGTAATTAATAAAATAAAAAAAATTTAAGTACATTGGGCGAGTTCGCTGGTTATTGCACGACCTTTATTGATTATCCATTGTTTCGTGACCATTTTAAATTGACTTAAACATTTAATTGTCTTGTTTTGTCGGCTAACTTGTTATATAATTTAGACGCAAAGTATCTGAAGTTTCTTTGTCAAAACGCTCTTATTGTTTTAAAACTGTAAATATTTGATCAAATTCACCAAAGTAATGAAAAATTTAGCTTTTTTATTTCACACACGTTCAGTGTCATAGTATTTTATTTATTTTTAATAACTTATTGAAGGTTATAAACCTCATTGTAATATTAAATCATTGAAGAAGATAATATTAACCAATCCTAAATGAAACACGAAACCGAAAAAAAGCCATGAGGTTCATAAGCTTCAATAAGTTATTAAAATAAATTGAATATTCTTTCTAGTCTTGTAGAAAAAGTCAGTAGATGTCCCATAAAAATCGGGCAGGTATATCCGAGACACTATCTAAAATGCAATTATATTCGAGTAGAACTTTGTCATAAAGATAGCAGCCAATAATGGGATTTAATGCAGGATAATATTGACAAGTCTTGAAGTTGAGGTATTATATGGATGAAGATGGCGTAATGTGAACTGGTCTCGTTAGCTCAGTTGGTAGAGCCGTTTTTCCGGTAAGACAGAGGTCCTGGGTTCGATTCCCAGATACGACTGATTACTTTTTATTTTCTGTGTTTTTTTTCGGTTTCGTATATCATTTAGGATATTGTTAATATTTTCTTCATCAATGATTTCATATTATTTCCTTCATATTTTCGATTAGAGGCAAAAAGAGTTGATAATCTCGCGTTTCCGGATTGTAAGCGACCATTGTCGTTACAAGACTGTAAACATGTAGGTGCTGGATTAAGCCACTTTCTATGCTGGTACGGGGCCGACTATCCTTGAGGCAGGTTCAGGAATCCTTCAGGTGGGAGGCAGGAGAAGTGAAAGACTTTCTATGGTTACAAGATGTGACTGGGTACGAGTCACGATTGCTCGTCCGAGTGTGACTCCTGCGGTGGTGGATATGTGCCTTGATGGGATCACGGCGTTGGAGGGCAGGAGGCGAAGGGCACTCGACTGCACTCGAACGGTGGGCGTTGGGGTTCGGCGGTTTCTGCCGAGTTTTCTCGCAGCGTCTCAGGCTGGGGATGCAAGTGGCCTGCTTGCTTTGTAGGAGACGGGAGTCTCGACTACGACCACTGGCCGGACGGTCTCTACTCACTCGTCTCTATCCACTACTGACTTTGCTTCGGCCAAAGTCCCCCTTTTTAATCACATCCGAACTATTCTTCGGGTTCCTTGGTAAACTACGAACTGTGGCTCGGTGGCTTTTAATTAGTTCGCTGTTAATCCCCGTAACTGCCTTTTTCTGGCGACTGCGAAATTTCCGGGATTTAAAGCCGGGCGTTTGTAAATTACCCTCAGGTAAACAGACCTCGGGTACCGTATTATGGATTAGAATAAATCGGTGTTTCCCGCACTTATGGCTTGTATCAACATAATGTCGCAAAATTAGAATCCTAAGAATCATGATAATTACGATCAAACGATCACGTCGGTTACACTTCCCCCGTGCAGTGAAACTGGACTAATTTTCATCCAGACGTGTTCGTCGTTGTCCACGGCGGCCGGAAACGATCCCCCCATCGGGAATAATAGACGGGGCGATGTCGCGTCTCCTGAGAAGACAGCGGGCTTCTGGGATCCGCGTATAATCCTGCGGGATCGGGTCTGTGGCCAGGATGGTGTGATGCTGTACACCTGAGTGCGGCAGCTATCGTCTCCTCGGCGGGGCCCGCCTATAGCAGGGCTGCGTGCAGAGCCGGACACTTTGGGGTCGGCTGGTGCGAAGCTGTACACCTGAGTGCGGCAGCTATTGTCTCTTCGGTGGGGCCCGCTTATGGCAGGGCTGCGAGTAGTGCCAGACACTTTGGGGTCAGGCAGTGCGGGGCTGCACATCTCAGTGCAGCAGTTATTGATGTCTCGGTAGAACCCGCTTACAGCAGGGCTGCGTGTAGAGCCGGACACTTTGAAGTCGGGTAGTGCGAGGCTGCACATCTCAATGCAGCAATTATCATCACTTCGGTGGGGCCCGCCTATAGCAGGGCTGCGTGCAGAGCCGGACACTTCGGGGTCGGGCAATGCGAGGCTGCGCACTTCAGGGCAGCAGTTGTTGTCATGGAGACGGGGCCCGCCTATAGCAGGGCCGTGGGCAGAGCCAGACACTTCAGGATCAGGCAATGCGCAGCTGCAAACTTCAGGGCAGCAGTTGTTGTCATGGAGACGGGGCCCGCCTATAGCAGGGCCGTGAGCAGAGCCAGACACATCAGGGTCAGGCAATGCGCAGCTGCACACTTCGGGGCAGCCGTCGTTGTCGAGTGGATGGGGCCCGCCTATAGCAGGGCCGTGGGCAGAGCCAGACACTTCAGGGTCAGGCAATGCGCAGCTGCAAACTTCAGGGCAGCAGTTGTTGTCATGGAGACGGGGCCCGCCTATAGCAGGGCCGTGAGCAGAGCCAGACACTTCGGGGTCGGGCAATGCGCAGCTGCACACTTCAGGGCCGCCGTCGTTGTCGAGTGGATGGGGCTCGCCTATAGCAGGGCCGTGTGCAAAGCCAGACACTTCGGGGTCGGGCTGTGCGAGGCTGCACACTTCAGGGAAGCAGTCATTGTTGTGTAGATGGGGCCCGCCTATAGCAGGGCCGTGAGCAGAGCCAGACACTTCGGGGTCGGGCAATGCGCAGCTGCACACTTCAGGGCAGCCGTCGTTGTCGAGTAGATGGGGCTCGCCTATAGCAGAGCCGTGAGCAGAGCCAGACACTTCGGGGTCAGGCAATGCGATGCTGCATTCTTCAGGGCGGCAGTCATTGTCATGTCGATGGGGCCCGCCTATAGCAGGGCCATGTGCAGCGCCGAATACTTCGGGATCGGGCGGTGCAAGGCTGCGCACCTCCGGGCAGCAGTTGTTGTGACGGGGCCCGCCTATAGCAGGGCCGTGTGCAGCGCCGGATACTTCGGGATCGGGCGGTGCAAGGCTGCGCACTTCCGGGTTTGTGTCAGTGCTCAACAGCAAAGGGAGTACAGACGCGGCGATCAGTTGCTCGATCTGCCTGTTTTGTTTTCTTATTTCTTGCAACTCTGCTCGCATCCGACGGATTATTTCTTTCTTGGAATCCGCAGAGGCTACTGTGCTCCGTGTCGTGTCGGTATTTGTGGCTAGAGCCGCTGCCGTAACAGCTCGTGCTCTAGAATCCCAGGCGGCCGTACTTGCTTGTTCGGGAACGTGTGTCGCTGGGTCGATGGTAACCGGGCCGAGGGGTGCCGGGCCGAGGGGTGCGGGGCCAGAGACTGTAGCGCCGAGCGCTACAGAATTGTAACTCGCGTCATTCCGTTCGAGCCCGCGGGGAATGAGGTTGTAAGCAGCTGGGCTGCCATGTAATGCACCGGGCGCTGCGGGGGCAGGGGGCGTAAGACCGGGCCCTACAGCGTAGTGGCGGCTAGCATCCTTTCGCTTGTGGCCGTGGGAAGCGAGGTCCGAAGTAGCTCCGCCGGCGTATGACGTGTCGAGCGCTGCGGGTCGTGCTGGGCCGGACATTTCCGGCTGCGGCCGCTGTGTTCCGCCATTTTGTAATGTGCGGAATGCTTCCACCATTAATGCAGCAATCTGGGAGAGCGGGTCCGCTCTGTTATTCGCCCAATATTGGGTTCGACGCGCCGAGTCATCCGTTGTAGTTTGACCCGGGAATGTCGCGTTGGCGTTTGTGGGCTGCGGTTGACAGGGCTGCAGAGGGGTCGTTTGGCCGTGCATCGCGACGTGGGATGCTGGAAGCCGGTACTCTGCGCCTTGTGTGAAGCCTTGTGGGGCGCCTTGTGTGGAGCGTTGTGGGGCGCCTTGTGTGGCCGTACACTTCTGGGTAACGGCCGGTGACATCTTGTTAGATCACCTGGGTAGCGGCTGGGTACTAGATCCGTAGTCCGGGGATCACTGTGATCATGTGACTTGATCCGTGCTCGAGAGGACCACTTGTAAGCGACCATTGTCGTTACAAGACTGTAAACATGTAGGTGCTGGATTAAGCCACTTTCTATGCTTCTGGGGGTACGGGGCCGACTATCCTTGAGGCAGGTTCAGGAATCCTTCAGGTGGGAGGCAGGAGAAGTGAAAGACTTTCTATGGTGACAAGATGTGACTGGGTACGAGTCACGATTGCTCGTCCGAGTGTGACTCCTGCGGTGGTGGATATGTGCCTTGATGGGATCACGGCGTTGGAGGGTAGGAGGCGAAGGGCACTCGACTGCACTCGAACGGTGGGCGTTGGGGTTCGGCGGTTCCTGCCGAGTTTTACCGCAGCGTCTCAGGCTGGGATGCAAGCGGCCTGCTTGCTTTGTAGGAGACGGGAGTCTCGACTACGACCACTGGCCGGACGGTCTCTACTCACTCGTCTCTGTCCACTACTGCCTTTGCTTCGGCCAAAGTCCCCCTTTTTAATCACATCCGAACTATTCTTCGGGTTCCTTCGTAAACTACGAACTGTGGCTCGGTGGCTTTTAATTAGTTCGCTGTTAATCCCCGTAACTGCCTTTTTCTGGCGACTGGGAAATTCCCGGGATTTAAAGCCGGGCGTTTGTAAATTACCCTCAGGTAAACAGACCTCGGGTACCGTATTATGGATTAGAATAAATCGGTGTTTCCCGCACTTATGGCTTGTATCAACATAATGTCGCAAAATTAGAATCCTAAGAATCATGATAATTACGATCAAACGATCACGTCGGTTACAACGAGGATACATTGCAATCTCGATCTTCTGGATCGAACTGTGGAATTAATTCCGCCATGACCCGTAATGGCGGACGTTGGCGGGCGCCATTACATTCGTTCCTCGCCTTGGCTGACTCTTTCATAAGTTCCTTCATTGTCTCCTTTATGAATTTTTGAGTGGACTTCTTTAATGTCACGTTCCTTTTCGCCTTGTAACCTTTGGTTGACAGCACGCCTCTTCCGATTCCCGACATTATTACGTTGACGGCAACCGACGTTATTTAAAATTTCAACACGTGTAACTTAAAATGGCGACGGACCCGATGTTAAAAGCAGATTTCGGCACATTTAATTCTGATCCCACTTCTGATGTGTAACACTTGAACTTATTATGTGGGGGAAAGTCAAGTAATAGACTGTAATTTTGAAAGTCTCTGTTTATTTCTCAATCTTAAGCACAATTATCTTTACGAAGCACAAGTTCACGTCGCTCGCAGGTAGGTGGAAGTGGCGGGGAATCATTCCCGCCTTGTGCTCGGAAAGCCTTCTTCTTCTAAATATAGGCTGCTGGTTGCGTTGCATAGCTGGCCATGTACATCAGCTTTACAATAGATTAACCTTTACCGAAAAATTACTCCTTCACTGTCAAAATTGACCAAAACACTAAAAAATAGCGAAGAATGATAACTTACAAAAAATTTGCATAATTTAGAACCGCTGTATCTCGGACACTATTAAGTCCTTAGAAACGTATTTGATTTCAAATTATAGCATATTTGGTCTACTTTGCGTGTGAGAGAGGCAAGGGGAAGATAGGAGACTTTTGTGAAAATACTCCCTGTTATAGGTATTATTCACCTGCAAAAATTTCAGTTTTTCTTATTGCCTTCATTGACTGAACTACTGGTGAATTGTATTCAAGCTATTGTCTGCATCTGAAGTGGGTTGTAAATCACTGTTATCTACCTATGTTATATTTTTACTGCTGTTTAGTATACAATATTGAAGGCCGTTTCGAAATCCCAAAAATTATCAAAAGACAAATAATTCTTATTCCCGTTTAATAAACGGGATCTAATTCACATGCGCCATCTTGGTTCCTAAGTTAAATGTAATAGTCGGATTCCTTAACCATTAATAAAAACCAAAGCCATTGAAAGAACAGCGATATAAAAAAGCATCTAATTCATTTCAAACATCTTGAATCCACAAGTGGACAATCGAAAATCGGATTCCTTGATTCAAAAACCATGAAAATAATTCCCTATGTCAAAAACTGTGCTTCAAGTATTTCTGAGCAGGTGATCCACGTTACCCATTTCTATAATATTTCCGAAGCAAAAATAAAAGATTATGATGTGAAGAAATAAATACGTAAATAGTAACAAAAAAAAATATTTTTGAAAGGTACTTTGTATGGGTACTGTCAATTATTAATATATTATATACAAAATTAAAAAAAAAAAACATATTCTCATCATTTACCCTAACCTATACCAACAGATCGACTTGCTTTACTTTGCAGTAAGCGGCAAAAAATCCTCCCTTTCCGACTGCTAAGTTAAGTCTGTCAAGCTTCTATTAATTTATTGTTACACAGCGAATAAACGAAAAAATATAGAGCAAATGTTTTTTGTTTCGTATTGCATCAATACGATGAACATTTTTTTAATCCGGCGTGGTCTACATTATCCACATTTCCCCAATCCTGCTGCCGGATCGTGGTGGTCCGTGGTTTTGAGTTTGAGGCCTAAAATTCCTAACGGCGGTGAATACGCGGTCTTATACTGGACCCTTAATGGGCTGTTTTCTGAGCAGCTTCGTAAAAATTCCGCTAGGGAAGGCGGTCCTACTTTCAAATAAATCTCACTATTTCGATATCAGTTTGTTTACCGCCTCGACGTAGTTTATACGAATTATTAATTTTGTTACCAGTTTTAAACCTAAAATGAACAAGAATTATGGTCAGTGGACTATTGTTCAATTGAAGGAGGAATTAAAAGGACGTAATGCCAAAACTATCGGTAAAAAGCAGTTCTCGTAGAAAGGTTAGTAAATACACCAGACATAAGGCTTGTACCTCCCACGATCATTTATTTTGTAATACATCACATAATATTATCGTAATGCGTTTTATTTTAGACTCGAAGACTACGATAAGAACCATGACTTCAACCCTACTGGCATCACGTACGAAAATACCTACGAAAGGACCATACCGAAGCCGAAATATTTTCAAGATGTCAACATGGTCTCAAATATTCCAGCACTGACGCATGAAGAACTCCATAAATTCAGTGTTTCTTGGGAAAGTTTGAAGAATGCTGACAATGCATTTAGTATATATGCTGAAAAATACTTACTGAATGTCAGAAGTGCCTGTGAAAATGACACAACCTATGTTTTAGGAATGTGTGCTTCGGAGTATAGAAAACATGTTTCGTATGCAGTTTATATACGTTATAATTTTGATGCTGTATTGGAATGCCAATGTGAGTGTGCAGCGGGTGTGGGGCCTAGTGCACATTGCAAACATGTATTTGTAGTCCTACATGGAATAGTAGATTTTAATGTAAACAAAAAAATCATTACTCAAGAAAGCTGTACAAGCTTGTTACAAAATTTTCACACACCGAGGAAATATCATGGTGCACCTATTAAAACGGAAGATCTATTGAAAAAACGGCAATTATCCCAACAACAGCTCATCAGTTTTGATCCTAGGCCTGCTCCTTTAATTAATGACAAAAATTACCAAACTAGATTCAATAATTTAGCCATTGGATTTTCTGCTCACAATCTAAGTTTAAGGCACATGCCTATCATGGAAATTATCCCCCCGGCAGACAAATATTCTGCCACGTTTGATCATTTTTATGAGAAGGAAACTGTTGAACATTCTTTCCTCAAGTGTTATGAGAAATCCCAATCAGAACTTGATTTGATTGAATCCTCTACTAGAGGTCAGGGTAAATCAAAGAACTGGTTCACTGAACGATGCCTGCGCCTAACCAGTTCAAATTTTGGAAAAATATGCAAAAGTACGGTGAAAACTTATCGCAGAAATCTGGCAGAATCTTTTTTGAAAGTTTATGACGTCAAAGCAGCATCTATAGAACATGGATTGAAATTTGAGGCAGCAGCAGTGAGAAAATTTGAATTTGAAGCAAATACTTCCACCTCTTCCTGCGGAATTGTTCACCCTGAACATCAGTTCTTAGCCAGCTCTCCCGATGCACTGATTGGCGAAGATGCTGTTTTGGAAGTCAAATGTCCATATACAGCCAAGGACAGCATCATATCTGTGGAAACTGTCCCATATTTATATTTAGGCGAATACTCGGGCAAGCTAGAGTTAGACAAAACACATAAACAGATCCAAGGACAGCTGCTATGCACTCTTAGATGTAAGGCATTCTTAGCAATATTTACCTTGAAGGATTTTCAAATCATTGAGGTAGATAGGGATCAAGATTTCATTGGGACAATGGTACATAAATTAATAACTTTTAATGAAGATTATTTTAAACCAGCTTTATTAAAGAGGCACATTTACAAAGACAACTTTTGGTGAGGTAACAAAGGGAACAGCCCCACTTGATTGTGGCTTATTTGACTAACTTATTTTTGCAAATAAATATGGTGTAAAAAAACATGTAATTGCAATTTGGACTTCAATCCAGCTATACATCCATAATATAAACTTGTAATTAAATAAATAAAAAACTTACCACAAAAAATTTTCTATTATTATAACACCAATCACATAATTTGGATTGCAATTATTAATTTTGCACACTCAATGTAGAGAGAAAGAATAACAGAAGTCACTGTGAGTATCGCCATGGTGAACAGTGTGATGATTAGTCAATTTAGGGCTTTCATGAGTGGAAGGAGGTGAATAGATCAGATATTCTCATTGCGTTTGCTCACAGAAGTTTCTGGGAGAATACCAGAAATTTTTCTGTACCTTTGTAGATCAAATACTTGGGTCAGAATAACAGAAGAGAATGTATGAATGTGAATGAAGCAAGACGTGTGTGCCAAGACCGAGTTGCTTGGCAGTCTGTCCTCTCTGCCTAAAACGGCGTGATGGTTAGTTTGTTTGGGCTTCATTGTAATAAAATAAGAGTCGGTTCAATCAAATGTAATTATATATTATCTACTAGTAATAGATCATGGTAACTACATACAATTTACTATGCATCTTTGTCTATAATACTTGATCTAAAATTACACAACATGCAACATATAAATATAATATCCGCAGAAAGTATTGCCTCGGTATAGTTCATAGGAGATTTGAAAAATTAATGTTTTTAAAAGTCCTATTATTCTTTCTATGTGCACCCTTTTGCTGGCAATTTTTCTATCATTTTCTAAAACACTCCTACTGATTTTGTTAGTTTTTTGAAAAATGTTGGAATGTTTATGGTGACACCATATGGTGCAAAGATATCCTGGACATTGAAACCTTTGTCAGCCATTATGGAATCACCAACATCACACAGGGATGTAAGGTTGCTTCTTTCAACAATCTGGCGATCACTGACAGAGCCTGCATAGCTTGGAGATACATACGTTATGAGGCCACTAGGAGCAGCACCAATAAGTACCTTAACAGTATTTCTGTTTTTATAAGTAGAAAAGGTTGCTTGTTGGGCAGTCGGTAGTGCAGGCCGTTTAATGGGACATTCCGTGCCATCAATCATTAACTTTGTGTTAAGGTATTTGTCTCGAAAATCTGTTGGAGAAAAGAAATTTACACTCGGTTTTGATGTCCAAATGTTGAGCTCTTTCCACTGCAGCGACACGAATTTCACCCAAGTAATAAAAATATTGGAAACATCTTTAATGGATATAACATACATTCTTGCAATTTCAAAAAATGTTTTGTGTGTTCTCAATATCATTAATGTTAAAAAAATTGTTCAAAGGGATTTAGATTAGTGGGGGGATTGCCATAAAAGTATTTTAAACAGTATGTGGCTTGACCCAAGGAATGGAAAACAAACACCACTTTCTCATATGACTCTAAACCGGTAAAAAAATGAATTGATGCTGAGTCTTTCTTGTATGTCATTATACTGAAAATGGAGTATTTTAGCGTTTGACTTGAGGATTCTCTTGTAGTTATTTCAGTTTTTTCATTCGTCTGAGTGTCTCTATCTATCTTGAGAGTATCAAATGGCAATACGACTTCCACTGCCACGTCTTCCATATTCACAGGCAACATCACTTCTTCCATTCCATCTTGTAGTTTTGGTTTCTTATGGATCCTGGACGAATTTATACATTTTTATTCGCGTTCCAGAACCCTTTTCCGTCTGTTAATGGCTTCCAAATTATCTCTCTTCGTCCAGGGAAATATTGAAGGAACTACACCTTTCCGCAACTTTTGTATCAATGGTGTGGTTCCATCTGAAAATAAAATACAAGGATCAAAGTCTGGAAACTCGCATGATATAAAATACAGAACTGTCTATGTTAACAAATAATTATTTCTGATAAATAATTTTTACGGAGAAAGAGGAAAGAAAATATTGACAAATGCATTCCCAATGACAATTATTGTGCTATATTTAAAATGTTTCTTTACGTGTTTATGTAATTTTATACTTACTTTTTATATTGGGGATTCAATTGTGAAAAGATTAAGAAGGTATTAAAATAAATGGGGGTACTTACGCTTAATATTCTCGCCTATATAATCTGTGTTCATAAAATGAGATTTACAAACTACAGAAGTACGAGTCGGTATCCACTTCAAACGTTTGATGAAATTAATCCATTTCGCCTTCAAATCTTTGTCTTTTGGAAATACATGTCCACCCCTATTTTTGCAAATTGGAACACAACAATAAGTTGACGGCATTATTACGATATTAAGACAAAAACTTTCAATTATTTCAAATGGCGCAGAAAACGTATGACATTTGACAGTTCTCCCACGCTAATGGGACCGCTTTGGACATGCGGCACCTAGCGGCAAAAATCGCGCGAAAACCTCCCATTGGTTGTAATAAAATACCATTAGTTTCTTTATTGTCTGAATAAAAATAAAATAAATGTCAATGAATGCAAAATTAATAAGAAGTATTCTGTGTATACCACTGTAATATAGACAATGAATGTGTTTATCACGATGTTTAAATAAGCACATAAGCATGATTTTCTTAATACTTACAAAATTAATGAAAAACACTTAATATTAGTTTAATTACAACGAGGAACAACTATTTCAGTCACCGGAGAAGCAAAATCACGCATTTTAATTCATTTAAAGTTTCAAGTTTTTTATTTACGAAAAAAAAAAACTAAACTAAGAACCTAAAAACCTTGTTTATGTTTAATTAATAATAATAATATTCGGATGATTTTTATAGCGCCGTTTTTGTGAAAAATCACCTCAAGGGCGCTTTACAAATCTTACTTCCTATTCTTACATTATTCCTATATTAAATCTATGACATTTTTTTTTTTTGACACTATCATTACACATTATTTATATAAAGGATGCAGTTAAATTATCAAAACTAAATACGGCTTGGTCTAAGTTTTCATACCTGTTTAATTGAAAAAAAAATAATAGAAGCTATCTGTATTTATTCCTTACGATATATTGCAAGACGCTAATACGAATGATAGGAGTTATGTGAAGTTGGGCGGCGGGTGAGGACGGGGGCCGGGGGTACTGATCCTTTCTTCCAATCTTCTTTGTCTTTGTTGGTGACGCCCCTGGGCTGCGTAACGGGACGCTCGGTGTTGGTTTGCCCATACGCCAGGTGGCGCTCGTAGGCCGGCTTCAGGATCTGGAAAGAGCACATCAGCGTGTCGTCTATTTCTCGCCCCAGCCGGTGGTATCCTTGTCGGCGTCGGGCCACAGCAGGTCGCACCGGATCTGCTCCGTGAACTGGAGGTCAGAACTCAGGTCGCTGTGACAGCAGAAGATCTTCTCGTCAAATGTTTTTATTTCCTATTGCGCCTTTCTCGGTAGCCACGAAATCTAATTTTGCGGATTGCAGTTGTGGTACAGTGTTCAAGGTTATACAGCGATGTCTTTGCAGCTTATTAAAGGCTCCAAAATAGCACATTCACCATTAAGTTTGAGTTGTCTAGCTCGTATACGATATTGTTTACAATCACCACAGTTCAAAGAATAACATTGTAAATCATTCACTTTGGGACACTTTTAACAAGCAAAAGGGTCTTTTAATAAGCACATGTGTCGAACGCTTCGACCGACCGATGCTTTTGGGTTAGTTTAGAACAACGTGACAGATTTGAAGTTAAAATATTTGGGTTTTTATTTGATTTTTTATTATAAACTTGATTTAAGTCCGAAACGGCCACACTAAAATTATATGATTTTTATAAATGTAACCTATAAATTATTGCGGTTATTTTACGCTACTTTAACACCGGAAAAATTAAGAACTAAGCAATATTTCCCAGATAAACTGGAGCGCTTATAAAAAGCTGCCGGCTGCTGCGAGAGCGCCAAAATACCATTCGATTCTTGTATATGTATTGTAATGATTCTTGTAATGTATTGTATTATATATAAAATAGATTTTAGGTTCTTAATTGTTTTTTTTTTTAAATTATAATAAAAAATAACAAGAAAAATACGTGCTTATTAACCTCACGATGTGTGATTGTTAATATGAGGGCTGTAATGCTATTAGAAATAGCAGAGAAAATAAGAGAATACATTTAAATACATTTTTATTATCACTGATACATAAGCAAACTTCTTATAATAATATATTATAATTTCTCTCAGTACACATAACCTAAAAACCCGTTCGATTTATGATCAAGCACCATTGGACGGGACGCATAGATAGATGCACCTTGTGGTGATTTAAAAAAAATAAACAAACCCTTCCCCCCTTCCCCTCTTCTCCCGCGAGAGGAATATTTTCCACCGGTGTCGGAAGGCAAAAACATTCTTATCTAAGGTATGCACACACAAATGGATACGGTAACGCCCCTTTGTTTTGTTTTTCTTTGTAAATGTTATATAATCGCAGGAGACGCGGCTTTAGAATAGCTTCATTACCCATAAATCTAATTTAGCCAACATTATTCTAAGTCCCGATTTAAAATAAACGTCTATATTATCATAAAATTTTTATAATGTTTAATAATGTTTTAGGTGTGTTTCAAAAGAGAATTTAATTGAATTAAAGGTGAATTTTGAATTTTCGAGGGCTGTGTACATTCGATTATCGATTTTTTTTGTTATGTTGGTACACATATGTTTATCATATGTTAGCATTATCAGCCATTTTGGATCAGTGGTTTGTTTTTGACAACTGGAAAGGTTAGTCACATTTTTGAGTGTTCTTCGATTTTTTTACTTTTTTATTATTTTAGTAAAAAATCGAAAAACGAAGGACATAGAAAAAAAAGCAAATCTGAAATTTCACTTTAATCGGACTGATGATGCCCCAGAAAACGGCTTTCAAATTCCGACCAAAACTAGGAAATTCCTCTAAAGGGTTAACAATTATTAACAATTTTTTTCTAAAAAGAATCATTTTTTTTAAAGAAATGCTGATGAGGACATAGAAAATAAAGCAAATCTAAAATTTCACTTCAATCGGACTTATGATGTCTCAGAAAACGAACCTAAATAAAAAATCGAAGAACACCCAAAAACGTGACTACCCTTTCCAGTTGTCAAAAACAAACCACTGATCCAAAATGGCTGATAATGCTACATATGATAAACATATGTGTACCAACATAACAACAACAAAAAATCGATAGTCGAATGTACACAGCCCGCGAAAATTCAAAATTCACCTTTTCCTTTGAACACACCTCGTATATGCTGGTAACCTAAAATAACAATTTGTATAATATATCCTTTGGTCCTTGAATTTTATTTACTTATGTAAAGCAGTACGAATATTTTTGAATATGTTTTTGTTTGAGTTGTTAAGAAAAATTTTACATGGCCTTTTTTTATGACCATAAGTATGTAATTCAAGAAAATATATTAGGTATTTTAAAGAATGAGTCGCATCAGGACCGAGATATGTTGCGTTCTATCGATGAATTATTCTCATCCCTAATTTTTTTGATACATCACAAAAATAATAAATACTTGCAGGAAATTTTGATTATTTCCGAACATATAAAAAAGTCTATCTAACTTCTCGGAAGCTAGGTTGCTAGGTACAGTATCAAAATGTGAAATAAAATACGCATTTTCACGAGGGCGCGTAGACTGAATAAATAGAATGGACAAGGGGTTCCAAATCTGTCGGCTGCGATACGAATCAATTTTATTTGGGTTTCAATGTTGAATTTTTGTTTCCACAATATTTATAAAGATGCTAATTGTATAATATATTAACAAGACCGTAAACGCTCTGTTAAAACTAGAAACGTCGACTATTTATTTCTAAAGACATAATGTTGTGTTCAGGTCTAGATGCATCAACAGCGACCAGCTGCTGACTTAGTTCAGATCGATTACGTAGGTATGCTGAGTCTGTTTTACAGGTATTGGAACTAGCAGTTGTTTCTTAATCTTCTCTTCAAGAACTGCACCAATTTTTTTTATAACCCTTTCCTTAACCCGCTCAATAACGTCACCCAAGAGGGTAGCGATATCATATCGCAGACCTACATTTCGACGTTCCAAGTGTACAAAATATCTAAAGTAAAAAAAAAATCTGGTTCATCATCTCAAAAAGGGCAAAATGGCTATCACTCCTCATAATCATAATACCAGAGCAAAGCAACTAGACAAGCTAAATGTATCCAAGTGTGATACAACTTTTGGACAAATAAGCTCTGAATTTTTAGCTGTAAAATAATACAACAAACTCCCACTTAGTATCAAACAAAGCAATTCAATCAATAATTGCATTAAGTCCAACAAAACCTGGCTTAAGGAATTAACAGAAGAAGAATTGAATAGTATTCTTAAAACAACGTCATATAAGTTACTGAAAATACCCTACCCTAACCTTGAAATTGAAATACAGAAACCTCTTCAATTTGGATACCTTTAGGTTATGTGCAAATTGTCATGGGTTATCGCTACTGCATAATAATTCTGTGTAATACAAAAAATCTGTGATTTAAAAAAAAATCGTGTGTTTGTTCGTTAGTTCCTGCTTTGGCCGCCTGTACAATTAGCGGTGTATCTAAGCTTGTAAAGATTGACATACTTATTTATACAGTTAGGAGCGTCGCTGTGACACCCGCTTTTGTGTCTATGTATACACCAAACGGAAAACATTCATTGACTCCGTAGCTTTGACAGTCCGTGCAGTTTGGTCTTAGCGAGCAAACAGTCGGGTCCCATCCGTTCAATCCCCTTCTAGCTAAGTCCCTCATCACTGCATAATCGACAATTTGCGCTTATGATGATTGTTGGTAATCAGAGGCATTAAAATAATATTGTCTGGTTATTCACAGGTAACCTGGGAATGTTTCGTCGCCAACGGGAAAATACCTCCCACGTGGTTGACTTTGCGAAAATCAGTTATAATATTATTTGTACTTCAAGTTTTTTATTTGTGAACATATATGGTTATTAAAATGATAAAGTCAATTTCGAACGTTCTCTTCTGATACACGCGGTCGGCGGCACGGACTTTTTCCTTTACAGAGACATCTAGTTTGTTTAAATTGGTGATGCTAACGACAAATGCTTTTTCTAGTTGGAGGTTGAATATTAAAATGGAGACGAAAGGTACGCTGCACTACAGTTGTCGACTCAGTTTTTCAGAACTCACGAATGCAGAAAACCTTGTGCTGCTTACTGGCCATTTAACTCACAATTGACGTGAAATGGCTTCTTGGCGGCGCGAGCACTCTAGCGGTTGTTTGCGCAACTTGAGCCAGGCACCTGGCACATGCAAAATTTTGCCGCCCATAATCACCTCAGTAGCGCTGTGATAGGTGTTAGATATTATCATTGCCTTGGCGCATTGGAAAAATGGCGCCTAGAGCCGACTGCTCCAATTACGCCTGCATAGGACCGGCCCTGCTATGAGCGATCTAGCGGTGGGATTCGAAACTTTCGGACCTCCTCTCTCCTTTTCAATTCCCATAGTAGATCATTCATATATAACGTTTAATTCAGGAAATATAGTGGTACGAAATTGAGTCCATCATTTTGAATAACCCTGTACGTCGTTGCATCTAACTGAACATTGTTGTATCTAAAACACCACAGCGTATTTTATGTTTTAAAAAACAATCCGTAACTCTCAAAAAATAGTTTTTAGTTCCACCTGAACAATTTACATTTTTGACACGTGGGAGGTATTTTCCCGTTAACGACGGGTAGTTTTTCTTTAAAAGAAAGAAATATACAATCTTTTTACTACCTACTTACAAAGTTTTGGAAACCTTGGAATAGACACGAAAAAGTAATTCAATTACGCGCGCGTATTATGATAATAATAATGACGTTAGCATAGGCGTTCCCTTCCCGTCACAAAGACATAATTAATTTCCGCATAAAATAATGTCCTGTCATCCCTTTTGACAAAATCTATTGTGCGACGTGTAGCCGTTAAAACTGGGTGGACGCGTCATATTGTCCCAACTATGCACGGGCTAATATGTTGGAACTAAATACCCACCCAATATTGTGTAGGTGTACCTACTTATACGGTTAGTCAGACAGATTAAATTTTGACGCGGGCTAAATGCTAAATTTAGCAAAATAGTTATGTCGGCACTTACTTACATTAGGTAGGTACCTGCTACGATGTTTTTCAGGATAAATTATTGATGTTTATGATAAACTTGTTGTTTTAAGAAGTACTGAATCGTTTTGCAGCCGAGTAGTCCAAAGGTATGGGTTCTCAACCAGGCGTCGAGGGTTCAATACTCCGCTATCTAACATTTTCTGCTTTCTTAGAATTTTTGTTGAATGCACAAAAAGGTTGTTTGCTTTTAATAATGAAACAGAACTACCACATTACACGGGAATCCTGGCTAAATTAAATTCTTTCTCTTGACCCCAACAAATCTGCAGGCCCAGATAATATCCCGCCAATATTTCTCTAACAATACGCATCTGCAATATCAGATTCACTCCAACTTACACCAATTTTCAAAAAAAGGTGTTGACATAGACATAAAAAAAAATCTACCATCCTATATGTTTTATCACATCAGTGGCGTACAGTCCATAATAGCTTAAAGCTGTGCCTACCATGAGAAAAACGAAACCATTAAAATAAATTAAAAAATAATAGAAGAACTATAAGTTGCAAAAAATTTCTATCGCAGTTCATTTATCCAGTTAGCTTCAAAAATCAGCGGAAGATGATAAAAAAAGTTAATTTTCAAATATTCAATGTTCAATTCACAGTTTATACCCGAACTTGAAAAACTACACACAGCCACTTATGATCATATACCAATGAACGCCACGATGTAAACAATCAGTAATCCCAAATCTTTTTGAATCCTTTTTTTACCAATTAATTTATCCGTCAATACTAAAAGAAGTACAACAAAAAATTAACGGATTCGGCAATGGAAGGTCAACTGCTACTAATTTATTGTTTTACCGTAATTGTTTTACCGAATCTTTTACTAATAAAAAACAGGTTGACAGTATTTATACAGACTTTTATCATTGCAAACCTTAGACATTTTCCTAACTTCACGTATAGAATTTACAGATAAATTATTTATTGAATGCGTTAGCAACCTGCAATGTGACCTTTAGCGCCTTATTTGGGTGATGGTCCTTAAAAATAGTTTTTTTTTTTACTTTAAACTTATTTATTAGATACAGATATAATAATAAATTTTTTGATATGATATTAGAAAGGTTTATAATAATTTGGTATCCCCTACTCTTACTCGTACAGCTACCCCGACAGCTATTCCTGCCCCTACCCCTACAGCTATCCCTACCCCTACCCTACCCTATCCTATCCTATCCTACCTTACTCTACCCTTCCCTACCCTTCCCAACCCCTACCCCTACCCTACTCCTACAGCTACCCCTACAGCAACCCCTACATCTATCCCTAGAATGTATGTATGTAATATGTTAAGAATGTATAAATAGAATGTAAAAGTAGCAGTGTAGGAATACCACTGAATGGAGTTATTTAATCATTTTTAAGTTTATTTATAGTAAAGCGCACTTGAAGTGAAATAACACAAAACTGCGCTATACAAATGCTTGGTTATTATTATTATTATTTACCCCTCCCCTACCCCTATCTCTTTCACCCCATCACCCATTCAATATCATCATCAGCCTTTATATCTTTCGTAAAGATATAGCTTGGCAATAAAATGTAGACATTTAATATAGTGAAATTACATTTTTTCATTACCACGGCTCTAACAAGCTGCAAACAGTGTCTTTGAAATTTTGTTTCTCACATAAAAAAATATTCCTATTCAAATTTGATACTTTATTAGTAAATAATGCAAAACATCATGATTCGTTTTCTTTACGTTTTTTGTTTATATTTTTGATCAGTGAATTTAATTCTGTTTATTTGTTATTTATCTAACATCTAGTACCTGGTTATTTCGATACATAAATTACAGAAATACAAAAATTGCCTTTAATGTGGAGATAATCTTCTCTACCCAGTGAGCGGGCTGCCTATTGCTACTGTAGGGCTTTTAAGAAATGTTAAAAAAAATTACACTATGAACACATTGATTGGATCTTGGTGCATAGAATAAAACAAAATAGAATCAGGGTGTTCGAACTCATAACAGAGAGTTCTAAATTTGAATGTTTTGAAACTGAAGTTCAATGTTCCATTTTTTTCCCAGCACGCCTCGTTTTTTTAACATAAATTTAACCCTTTGCTCCCTCCGTTGATCTCGGAGGTCAGGTTGAAGTATATCACATGATTACGGTTAAAAAAACTATTTTTTCTGTACTTAATTCGACCTTGTAACCCATTCCAGTATTGAGGTAGTGCGTAAAAATGAAATAAACAAATATGTAAATGTACAAACATAAACATACACACAAGACTCCAAATTTATGTAGTAGATATTTGTATTATATTTACGCTCTTATATACCTACTACTCAGTGGCGTACATTGCTCTATGATCAAAGGTATTCAGTACGTAGATTTTTTTCTATTAAGAAGTGTGTATTGAATATTTGAAAATGGCTATTATCATTCCGCTGATTGTCGTGGTCAATTGAATAAATGAGAAATGATATGATTTTTCGTATTACATTTTATATGGTTCGCTTTTCTTAGGGTAGGCACAGCTTTTCAGCCTTTATGGACTTCGTGTCACTGCTACTACCTATGTATTATGTAATTTTTTTGTTATCTACCATATATTTAAAAAGTTTATTTTATCGATATAAAAATATGTAAAAGTCCAACCAAATAAATAAATACGAAACAAAAAAAAACTCTGATCTCTTGACCCCAGGAGTATGTAATAATTATATTTGTCTATTTCTACGCCGAGAAGTTAAGAATTAGGCTCCGAATTATTCTCAACTTCTAAAAATATCAACGAATCGAGTCACTTGAATAAACTATGACCTTTTCTCTGAAGCAATATCCAGTACCTACCTCCTGCATGCATTTATTAGCAGAAAAGTAGCATCGGCCATTATTAGGTAAGGCGAGGGGGTACTCGCTTCATTGCTCCATTTAGATGATCAGGTAGGTACTGAATTATTTAAAGAGGCGCTGAAAGTTCGTCCAAGTGAACATGCACTATGGTTACCTTATCGACTAGGTACTGCACAACTCTATTCTCAATTTGTCTTTGGAATTGCTGTGACCATGGATTATTTGAATATTTAAAATAAAAAATGTGCTTACATGGATGGAGGAGAATTAATGTAAAAAAATGCCACTCTCATTAGCAGTCAATTTCTAATGGATTTTTATTATTTGCAATCAATTTATCGTTCAATATAAACATAGCTGTTTAATTATTTAGACACTGAATAGAGATAATCTCAGAAGTGCGACCAAAACAGATTTGAAAGAAAACTGATATCGCCAGTTTACACACAAGTACCAATTTAGTTGACACGATTTTTTTTGCGCGCATCCTTGTAGTTAGGTGGGGGCTACTGTTTGGACACCCACACAATCAAGTTTTACTACAAATACAAGATACAAGAGCACGTGTGAATGGCACATATCACCTTTCTTAGGACAGTGATTTAGTTACCACTTATCACTGTCCTTGCTACTGGCTACGTGTAATCTACGCATTACAGGCTGCCGTTCTGAATAACTCAACGGAATTGCACTGGTACCAGTCACGTAGGTTTCCATGTCATGAAGCGCGGAATCTTCCTCTTTTTATCTTCTCATTAATTTTCCGTAACCGTGATATAAGACAAAACTAAACAAAGAATCGGAATGGTTCGTCGTTGTATTTTCTCCATTATTTTTTACAGCATGGCTGGACACTTAAAAAAGCATTAACATGGAGGTTTTCGGTTTTAGATTAGATTTTTAAATATGAAAACCAAGAGTCCCAACTGCTCCCTGCTAATCGGATGTAGTGAGACTATGGCATCTCCAATTGGGGTATGTTATGAGGCAAATTCAGATTTGGTCACCAAACACGGCTAAAGCCATTTCAAGCAACGATTAGATTCTGAATGGTGGTCTTTCACCAGGGCGATACTGAAGGTATCTACCACTCTGGAACGTGATGCAAATATACTACATATGCAGAAACGGGCGATCCGTTTGATAGATTCGCTTATCTTAACAAACAGATTGCAACCTTTGGAGCACAGATGTCAGGTGGGAATGCTGTCCTTATTCTACCGATATTTCAATGGAAGATGTTTTGAGGAACTAGCTTCATTGATCCCTTCGGCACCAGTGCACAGTCGGGAAACACGCCAAACATTTGTTCAGGATTGACATTTGTCACATGAGAACGTGTCGCTTCTATGACTCATTCTTGTGTTCAACAGCTCGGCTGTGGAATGATTTACCGGCCTCTGTGTTTTCTCTCTCCTAAAACATGGGTCTCTTCAAGACCCAGGTTCACTCCTTCCTATCCTCTAAAATATCCCCCCCCACAGAATCCCCAAAGATGAGATAGGCCTTGAGAGAAATTATTAAATAAATTATTTTTGAAATAACACAAATTAATCAAATACATATTCTGAATGGTATCACAGCGATGTCCCTATCGCACTTATATATGCATTATATGGCGTGTATCCTTAAGCTTCCAAATTCAGAATTTCTATTTTTGTATTACAAACTTATCTCGAAAACTTGAAATTTTTATGCTCTAAAAAAATATACGATTGTGTTATTTTTAAAGATAATCTCTATTCGGATGTCAAGTTGAAAAAGTAATAAAAAAGTAAAATAAAGTGTAAAAAAGTGTAAAAAATCGCAAAGTATGCTCCGGAAAATATAAACAACATGTGTGATTCTGTTATTTAACACGTTATGTTTGTATGTTTTAAGTACGAGAAAATTTACAGCGTTTTTTTAAGTATCAATCTCGAGATTTTTGCTCCACTGTAAATATGTTGTGTTTTATTAAATATTTTTGAAACGTTCGCTTACGCCCTAAGCGTTAATTATATTAGCGCGCTCCCTCTCTCTTCCGTATTAATATATCTCCCTTTCAAACACAGATATGATAGAATGAGATAATTGAAATAATAATGTAAATGTTAGCAAATTATCATGGTCCCTGAATTTCCCATTAATTTCCAAACGTATTGTAAACCAAACGTAACAATATACCTTCAAAGTTTTGTTTCAATTACAACACAGCAACTGGAAAGCCCCCCTCCCCCATTTCCCGACAACCCGTCAAGCCAGTGCTAGTCGACGGAAAGTTTGTTTGGAGTTATTAATTATTATTTTAGCATTGGATTGACAGTGGCAGCTTCGATATACCCATAACTATGAATATTGAATGTGCAAGATGGGCCAGTGCGGTATTATAATGACAAGTCTAGTTAGTATGCCAACTAGACTTACTAGTAAGTTCCTACTGATTTCCATACAATATAACGTTTTATTTACAGAGTTGAAGATACTATCAGTATCGCCCTGGTTGAATATAGAGTATATTAGTACTCCAGCACAGACGGCGGTCAATGTGTATCCCTAAGTAAGTTGTAAAACATGTCGAAACATTAACATTAATAAAAATTAAGTATAATTTCATATTAATGCTTAAAACAACAATGAATCACTAAATAGTTGAGCGCCGAGAGCGGGGTCGCACCAAATCATCCAAATTCGCCACTGGGCGCGGGTTCGAACAACGTAGATATCCAACTCAATTATAGCACATGCTTAGCCACTGGCCACGGCATAGTGAGGAGAACTAGACATCACACACATTATAGGTTATAGGTACCTACTCCTATAGTCATAATACTCGTATAGTCATTACACAGTGTTGACCAACATTCAGAATTGAAACGTTGCTTGAACTTGCTTTACCTGTGTTTGGTGACTAGATCTGAATAGCCAAGTTTTTTCCAACCTTCCTCTCCCCTATCTCCTTCCCTTTCTTTCTCCATTTAGCCCCACAACATACCCCAATTGGGGATGCCATAGTGCCACTGGCTCCGGATAGTTGGCAGCAGTTGGGACTCTTGTGCGGTATTCATATAAGTATAAACGAGTCTGACGTTATCCTATCTCGATCGTGACGTCATTGCCAAGAGATTCACAAATATGTGACGTCATCTGGCTCTGATTCCCCTAGCGCTACATAAAGGCCCGTTTTTACGAGTAGAAAAAATCCTAATAAATAAAATTATTTTTCTACAAAAACGTGCAAAAAATTATAGGTTTTATGTTAGGCGAATTTAGGTGAATATTGTAAAAAATCTATATATATGAAAATCAATGCAAGTGTATTTGTTTGTCCTCGATGTTCTCGAAAATTACTCTACCGGTTTCGCTGAAAATAGCACAGTTTGTTTTTATTAGTGCCGGGAAGGTTTAGAGAGTAGTTTGAATGAAATTCAATATGTAAAACTGTTGCTATAACGTTTTAAAATTAGTATGAAAAACATTGAACCCGCCATGTTTTATTCAGGTTAGCCCATAGATATAACACACCACAGATTGCATATTCAAAAGAAGAAGGTTTTTTTGGGTAGAATATTTTCAAAATGGAAATCACGGTAGGTACCTAATTAAGAACTTTATGATTTAGATATATTTTGAAAAAATAAACGTTTGGAATTAAATAAAATATTCAAATGAATGTTACTTTATTTGGAGATAGTTACTTTCGCTGTCAAATAAATTATGGCACCCTAATGACAAGCAAGAATTCACAACTTCATAACTTTATTCCAAAAACAAAATGCCCTGCAAGGCCGGATACACATCAGCTAGTACATGATAAAATGGCATCCCTCATTGGTAGAAGATGTATATGTTTGAACTTAGGACTTTTTGATTTATCATAAGTAAGATGAAACTGGAAACAACTTTAAAAAAATCATTAGTTAACAAAGATAGAAAAGAGGATAATAGACCAACCTTACAAATAATATGTTGTATAATTAATAATAAAAATATTACATTATTCAAACACAAAAATTATTTAAAAAGATGTAAGAACACTTTGATTGACCAACTAGGAACAAATCCCGCTTTAGGACAGTCAAATTTATATGTTTAGTTCATATTAAGAGGAACGGCTGCGCGCCCTGTTTCATACAAAACTTAAATTTGGATTTGAGAGCAAAATGCCCACCCAAAATGAAAGATCTTTTTTAAAAACAATAAAGGTATAAGAAATATCTAGTACGGATTAGAAGTGTTTTTTTATGATTAATTTTTGTTTTAAATTACGAAATATAGGCCAAGTAATCAATTTTTCATGATTCTAGAGGCAATTTTGAAAATTATTTGCAGGTTTATGGTATTTTTTTTTTTAAATTATCATATTTGCTATATAAAGACGAATACATAAAATAAAATTTATAAAAAAAAATGTGTTTTAAATTATCTACGGCAAATTTGTGTTTTTAATATAAATTTAAGTCCATCATAATGCTTATTTTAATTTTATTTTTTTTTTATTTTATATTTTATTATATTTTCACAGTAGACGGGTAAAACTTAAAAAAAAAAATCATTTAGCTACCAAATGATTGCTAAAGTTGCCTCTGAAATCACGAAAATTCGATTTCTTTAATGGCTTTTATTTTTAAAATATCTATTCCGTACTAGATATTTACCATACCTTTGAGGAAAATAAATATCATTAGGTTTAGGTTAGTATTCTGGCCTCAAATCCAAAATTAAGTTCTGTATGCAGCCGTTCCTCTTAAGTGCCACTATACAAATACAGAAGGAAAAAATATAGTATTGACATAGTATGACTATTCAAAATGGAGGAAAAAAACACAGTAATAAAATTAAGTTCTGTATGCAGCCGTCCTCTTAAGTGCCACTATACAAATACAGAAGGAAAAAATATAGTATTGACATAGTATGGCTATTCGAAATGGAGGAAAAAAACACAGTAATAAAATTAAGTTCTGTATGCAGCCGTTCCTCTTAAGTGCCACTATACAAATACAGAAGGAAAAAATATAGTATTGACATAGTATGACTATTCAAAATGGAGGAAAAAAACACAGTAATAAAATTAAGTATGTGAAAATATTTTATATATACATTAGTATGTGAATATAAATTTTTAGTTTTTTAAAAATTATTGTATTTCAAATAAGACATACAACGCTGTTACACTTCCATGAGTTATCAATTCAACTCATCATGGGACTGTTTATTATTGCCACATAATATTAGGTTTTATAAAGTTTTCAAAGCAAATATGTATGTGAAAATATGAAAACAAAAAAGTATATATAAACCACAGGAAAACAACATAAACAATTGTACCGGCTCGAAACATACAGATACTCGTACAATAGAAATACATAACAGCGTTTTACAAGAGAGAAATATATCTCCATTAGATTTTATAAATCGTAAGGACGGCTATCAGAACAGAGTTGGTACCTATTATAAATGGTTTTCAAAATAGTATTAAAAAAATAAGATTTTAAGTGCCCACATGTCTCAATTCCTCAGGCAAGCTGGTGCAGGCAATGTATTCCAATGAATTCTGTCCGTATTTTGTCGAGTGTATTTTTGATATGTGTAGTTTGCGGTGTTGTCTTTAATTGTATTTAAAGTCTTGTATTGCAGGCTGGGTATAATTATTACTGGAGAAATGTTACAAGTACCAAGCTATGGTATGAAGAAGGACTATACAAGCATTTATTCGTTTAAATATTTCCGTCATGTTGTCTCTTTCATACTCGATTGTATTGTCCCTTTTATTCATTTGGACATACTCGTACGTTCAGCACAGCAACTAATTAGTAGTCAATCTATGAATAACTTTTGCGGGGTTTCTCTTGTCTTTCCTATTCCAATGGAGATAGCCATTCATTCTTCGAAGCTTTTTAATATGCAGTTATGGATTATTTAATGAAAAATGGCGGTAAGAGTTTTTACGTTAACCTCAAATTATTGATATTTTGAGTTCTTACAGATCACCCCTAAGAAAATGAGGTGAAATTTAAAAAACTTATATGAATATTTTTTAATTTTTCGATATGCATTATAGGCGGGCTTATTGCGTGGCACTAATTTTTATCAAACAATCCGTACATAGTGGGAAAAAAAGAGTCGGTTGACTGACCGTCAAGCGTCATTTTGAAATTTTCGTCATGTTAACGGTCCTCGTTAACCGCCGATTTCGACCTGTCAGCGTTTAGCTAATTTTAATGACCGTTATGCTTGACGGATTGATTAACGGCTGATCTAATGTAAAATTTGACAAAGCCATTACAAGTAACGTTTCGATTCTAAATATTGGTATTTCACAAGGGCGATACTGAGAGTATCTACCACTCTGGAACGTACCGCAATTACACTATATTAAGTAGCTTGCAGTTCGTAAAAGCCGAAAAGCTGTGCCTACCCCAATAAAAACGAACCGAAAGAAAATGAAAATGTGAAAAATTTCTAGTGAAAAATTATTTTTTCACGAATTTGGTAAGGAACTTGTACACTCATTTATTCAGTCGCCAAAACAATAAGCGGAAGATGATAATAAAATGGCCATTGGCCATGGCGTTCTAATCCGAACTTGAAAAACTACACACAGCCTACCTTTGGTCACAGAGCAATGTACGCCGCTAACCATATGTATATACATACATATGAATTATTTAACACATATTAATTGAATGTGAAATGACAGATATTAATTAATTCAAATAAACAAACACTTTGTTTAAACTACTAATTAATACATTAAAATTTTTTCAACCGGCTTCTCCTGGCCCTAGATTCGTCTGGGTAAAATTTGAACTAAACTAATAATACATATAGTTTGCACACACTTATATTGGTAAAGAGGGATACATAATATACAATAGAACAATGGAACCAAACGAAACCGGTTTCATTCAATATGTCAAACCACAAAGTGATTATTTTCTACGAAAACACGGATAATTTTTTTTTTTTATTTCGGACGCCGGGATTCGAACACGTGACCTCTGGATTCGTAATCGAAGATATTAACCGCTCAATCACGCAGGTCATCAAATAATATACTTAGCCAGGTACTCCCCAACCACCCTCTTTCTACCTCCTTTCTTACCGCATTCCATTCAGCTTCACAACGTACTTCAATTGTGGATACCATAGTCCCACTAATTCTGGACAGATGGTAGCAGTTGGGACTCTCATGGTGTATTCATATAAAAATAATACTAATCTGAGTGTTGTATATAATATACATTCTTTTTTAAACTCGAGTTCGGCCCTGATTTTGCGATGGGGAATCCGGGTACCACTTATCATGTCATGCATTTTATTTCCACTCAGACTTTTTTCCACTTGATTATTAGAGAAGCCATCTTTGCTGAGGGTTCTTCTGCAATTCTTAGAGCTTCAAGCATTCTCGCTCCGAAAAACAAGCTTCTATTTTCTTTGCTCGTGACGAGCGAACGCGGGCGCCGCAATAAAGCATATGCTTTCTTCACCGAGATAAAACACCGAAAAAAATGCATATAATAAGGACGCGATGAAAACCGACTATGCATTGGAAGATTATTTTATTGGAAACGAATTGTTGCGGAAATCGAATGACACCCCTGGTCGTGCCTACGTGTTAAAAGCACAAACCGCTTGAACAACGCTTTCTTAATCCTATTAATTATACAATTTTAATCTAGTAAATGTAATAAGGAACTCCAATGAAAAATATAATGACTTTAAAAAATATATATATTCATATAGATCAGCAAACGCCGATTCTGAATATACAACTTTTATTATATATACGTAGAATTTACAAATCGTTATATGAAAGTGAATAAAAAATCATCTCATCAAAACACATTGTTATGTTGATACCATTGCATTTGGAACATTTGAAGTCTCGTGCACATTCTGTTATTGGATTAGTATGAAAAAAGATATTTTTCACTTTTGTTTCGTATTTTAAATACGTATATTTTTTTAGTTTCGGCGAAAATAAAATTAATTTGGGTGACTTTAAGCTCTTTAATTGTTGTTCAAAAGTATTATTAATAAAAGAAATTAGAGTATTCATGAGCAAACCAATTGTCAATATGGATATTTCGATAATGTTAATGCTCATTACTATTATTATTCTTCGAGTTAAAATTTCTAAAGGGGTACGTAATGTTATTACTTATGTTTAGTTATGGTTTACTAGGAATAGAATATACAATTATGTATGGTAAAGCTCATCCTTGTTTTGACATTTCCGATTCTAACCTCGAAACCGACCAGCCATAGATTTGGAGAGTTTTGGCGGACTTTGAAAAATCGAAGCTTTTAAAATTATTTTATCGATGAAAACTAGCTTTAGAAAAAAAAAACGAAATATATAAATATACTTGTATTTAAGTTTGAGCGTCATTATTGATAAAAAAAAATAAAAAAGTTCCTTATTACCTTTTCCTTCTTTCACTTATGTCACCCCTTCATCATTTCGCCTTTTAAAAATGCTCAATTTGAGGGAATTTTTAGACCTTAACTATTGTCATAGTAGTGCAGTTACCTATACGGAACTCTTGTGTGGTATCAAATAATCGCCTGGAAAGCTTTAAATTTTAAAGGATACCTCACGAGTAAATTCACACAGGTAACGTTCTAGTAGTGAACATCCTTTTGCAAGTAATAATAGCGCAGGTTGCGAGTACATAGCGTCAAATTCTAGAATCATATCCATTATTTAGGTGGTATAGAATCCAGCAGATTGGCCCTACGAGGAAAGTAGAGATTTTATAGTTACAATCCCCGTGACAGAAAACCAATCTCTTACTTATTTTGCAGGCGGCCAAAGGACGAACTAAAGAAGGAACATTTTTTTTTAAATTCATAGACGTTTAGACGATAGATGGCAGCGTGATGAGAAATATTAAGAAAGGGACGCTTAGATGGTTTGAGCATGTAAAGCGAATGAACGAAGAAAGGAGTGTAATAAGAATATTTGACACGAATGTGAATGGAAGAGGAAGCCAGGGATGCCCGAGGAAGACAGAGAACAATCGAGTGAATCAAATACTTGCGTCGGACCACGTCAGAAGTCGGAATAACAGAACAGAATGCATGAGACGATGTATGTATGAGACGACGGCCTCCATGGTCGAGGGGTAAGGCTCTCGACTACGAATCCGAAGGTCGCGGGTTCAAACCCCGGCGGGCGCAAGTAAATTTTAATTAATGAATTTGTACTGTTTCACAATTAATTCATTTAAAAATAATATATAGTATATTTGCGCACGTTCGAGGGTGGAAGATACTCTCAGTATCGCCCTGGTGAAAGACCACCATTCAGAATTGAAAAGTTGCTTGAAATGGCTTTTAGCTGTATTTGGTGACCAGATCTGAATAGCCAGGTATTTCCCTACCTTCCTTTTCCCCTTCTCCTTCTCCTCCCTATTACCTTCAGCCTCACAACATTCCCCAATGGGGATGCCATAGTCTCACTGACTCCAGATGGTTGGGAGCAGTTTGGACTCTTGTGCCGTATTCATAAAAGAAAAAAAAAAGTGAATGAAGCAAGAAATGTATGCCACGAAACGGAGTGATGGTTAGTTACTTAGTTAGTTAGTTTGTATAAAGCACTGTGCTTGTACTGCAAAGTTTAGCGTGTCAAGTTGTTCAGATACACTTATCTGTGTCGGCGACCAAAAGTAGAACTAACGAATTAATGTCTTCGACTCAGACGTCGATTTTTAAACAAAAATAGAATATCCCGTGCGGGACACCTAAATTCACGATTATTCAAAAACTGGACTTTACTCGGACGAATTTAAAATGGTCAGATGCAGAAGTAGATTTTCTATTGCACGGTTTCACAACCGGTCGATCGCCGAGCAAAAATTGGTCCATCCAAATAATTACGATTGTGAATTTTGAAAAAAAAAAAAGAATTTTTTCGTTTTAAATTTACAATCATGGATGAAATAAACTATGTACGGTTCGTAGGACAAATTATTGGTTTTGATAGATACATGCTTATCTGTTAATAAAGCAGCTTTATGGTAAAAGTTTTAAGAATTAAAAAAAGTAAAAATAATAATTTCTTCTTCTTTTTCTTCTTATTTTATCTTCTATCTATCTTCTATTATATAAAGAAGAATGTCCCGGGCGGGCGGTGTGTGTTTGTTTTGTATACAAATCTACAGTTTTATTCCTAGCTTCGTGAAATTTTGCACACTTGACCTACAAAACAAGAAGAAGGTCACTGTTTACACGAAATTTATAAAAAAAACACCCCCATTCCCCTTTCCCACCCCTTAAAGTAGAATGTTGTTATTTTGTAATGAAATTTACCATACGTGACGTTCAAAATACGATTAAAATTACTTAGTGGGGGTAGGGGTAGCACGTCACCACCTAAAAACTTTACTCCAAACCATTCATGACTCCGGGCAACGCCGGGTACTTCAGCTAGTTTCTTATAAGATTGTTTTTTAAACAAACATGATGGTCTTATTGATTTATTAATTGTTTTTGTGTTTAATTCGTAGAACTCCATTTAATTTTTTTTTTTAATTTATGTAAATCAAATTTAATAATGTTATTATTAAGTTCTGCAAGTATTTTTAGTTGTTATTATTGTGACAGCTGTTTCGGCGTTTAAGGCCATTTTAAAACTGTGGTTAATCCACATTGCGACGACTTATTTATATGATTTAATTTACCCCCACTCCTTTAAAAATTTGGATGGATGGGTAATGAATTACTAATTTTAATAATTTAATGAAAAAAATAAAAAAAGTCTTCTTGATTGTATATTTCCTTGATATATGCGGATACATGTAAAATTATTTATGTACTATTATCATACAAAGAGTCTATTCTCACTGTAATAAAACTGTACTAATGTTTTTGTATCTCTCAACTTGTGTGATACTTATTGATTTCTTGATATTTTTATAATATTACTAGCTGATTTGTACCCGGCCTTGCTCGGGATTTTTCACTAGTCATTAGGGTGCCATCATTGATTTGACAGCGAAAGTAACTATCTCCAAATAAAGAAACATTCATTTGAATATTTTATTTCATTCCAAACGTTTATTTTTTTTAAATATATCTAAATCATAAAATTCTTAAGTGAGTACCTACTCGTGTTTTCCGTTTTGAAAATATTCTACCAAAAAAACCTTTTGAATATCCAATCTGTGGCTAACCAGAATGTTATATCTACGAGCTAACCTAAATAAAACATGGCGGGTTCAATGGTTTTCATACTAATTTTAAAACGTTATAGCAACAGTTTTACATATTGGATTTCATTCGAACTACTCTCTAAACCTTCTCGGCACTAATAAAAACTAACTGTGGTATTTTCAGGGAGACCGGTCAAGTAATTTTCGAGAAAATCGAGGACAAATAAACCAACAAACTTACATTGATTTATATATATATTTATTTGCTATTATGTAATTTGAGTCTGTTATCACTACAACAAAACTGTTCTAATATTTTCATATGTTTAAAATAATTTTAAAAAATCCCAACTTGTTTTCATGGTCTATATTATCCTATTATTGCGCTACTGTTTCTAAGATTATTTTATTTAATGGTTGTATTATATAAAATTATTGAACTAAACTCCTGCTGACAAGCTACAGGCAGTAGTTTAGTGGGTACACATTCCCATTGTATGAAAAATAATATTGTATAATATGAAACAAATAAAAAAATCCTGTTAGACCCTACACACTATATCCCCGTGAACATTGAGGAAAAAAGTTACTCCCACCTCTAAAAATTTAGGAACCCTTTGTTCTATCGAGTTGATGAAATCGAAATTACTTGTTCAATTTAACACGATCATGTGGTGAATTTTACCGATACATTAAGCAGCAGAAAGAAACTCTTCAGAAAGAAAAATCTTCAGTCAAGCACAAAAAGGCGAGTTTCTGGAAAAATTATAGATTGATATTATATATTATTTTGATAGCAGAGTTTTGCAGTTTGTGTTTTGAGAAGATCCTCACTATAAAATATCTAAATATTCCCACATTTCACACCATCACAATCTCCACTGGCTCAAATGTCCGTAAAGAATCCAGATCAAGCTTTGCTGGATGGTATTTAAATCAATTAACGGAATGGCTCCCTTACTTATCGGAACTGTGTATTCCTGAAAACAGTAATTCACGACCGCCAACCCTTCAGGTCAGCAGCGTCATCAGCTATCAGAAGGTTGAAGGAACCAAAGTGCACACCAGATACTAAGTTCAGTGAACGTGCTTTCGGAGTGACAGGAGACCTGGCATAAACTGCCACACGATTTAAGAATGATCAAAGACTCAGAATTCAGAGCTAAACTTAAAACGCATCTTTTCAGATAATAAGAAATTAAAGCCCAATTTTGAAAATAATTTTTTGTTTGTTTATCAATAATAACAATAATAACAAAGCATTTATATAGCGCAGTTTTGTGTTGTTTCAGTTCAAGTGCGCTTGATGTTCAAGTGCGCTTGATGTTCAAGTACGCTTGACGAATAATGACGTTCAAACTCAAATAACAGTATATTTCTTTTTTTTTTTAAGTTAGTTTCCATGCATAAAATAATTTTCAATGTTTAAATATTTCAAAAAAACATTACGTACCCTTTTAGAAACTTTAACTCGAATAATAATAATAGTATTGAGCATTAAAATTATCAAAATACCCACATTGACAATTGGTTTTCTCATGAATACTCTAATTTCTCTTATAAATTATTTAGTTTTTTATTTTATTTTTATATTGAACAACAATTATAGAGCTTTCAGTCACCCAACTTAAGTTTAAATTTCACCAAACATAAAAAAAATAAAAAAATACATATTAAAAATACAAAACAAAACCAAAAATTAAAATCTCCACACTAATCAAAAAATAGAACGTGACGTCAAATGTTCCAAATACAATGGTACCAATATAACAATGTGTTTTGATGAGATGATTATTTATTCACTTTTAAATAAGGATTTATAAATACGTATAAAAATCAATAATAAAAGTTACGTATTCAGAATCGTTGTTTGCTGATGAATATATGTTTTTATAGGCATTATATTTTTCACTAGAGTTCCTTATTATATTCATAAATGGAATAAATGCACACACACATTGCTTATCTAGGTTAGCCAGTTAGTACTTACCCAGAGTTACTTATATAATGTGTAAATTATTTCATGGACTAGTGCGCTATCGATATACAAAAGGTCAGAAACTTTGTCACAGTCCACGATATTGTAAATAACTAAATGTGGAAATAATGTTTGTGCTCCTAACAATTGATAATTTCGTATTCAAACCTAAGTATAATAAATACTCAAGCCTTTAGAGGTTATTTTTAAAAAACTCCATTTCTAAAAACATTAAGTATTTCAAATAAATACCAACTCTTCTTTAGCTACCAATCTCCTAATAAATGTAAAATCAATAGTAAAGGCAGTTAATATATCGATGGTAAAAAAGGATAAATTAGCAACTGTAAAAATTGTATCTTCTCCAAGCTTAAATTTTCTATTAAAACTTTGTTTATCTATGTAAGTTTGTTTTCTGTTTGTACAAAATTAGATGGAGACTAGGAAGTAATATTTGTACAGCGCCCTTGGAATAATTTTTCAGAAAAACGACGCAGTAAACCGAAAGTCATTCTTCTCTGTAGGAAGACAAACATTCACAGTTTTTGTGAACTTTCTACTAATATAATGGGAAAATATTGCTTGTGCAATGATAGAGGACTTAATTAGTTCTCGACGCATTGGGAACACGATACTTTGAACCACTCGACCACTAACCGGTCATTGGTTGATTAGTTCTTCACGACGAGAGAGAGAAAGAGTGAACACAGACTGCGCCATTGATTTGTTGGATATACCTTAAACTGGAAGAATATACAATCAGATTTTAGTAATGGGTTCTTCTCGTGTACTCTATTTCAGCGTTATACGATGATTTCATTAATTCGTTCGTCCAATATGCTCAAATATGGGCGCTTTCATACGTAAACTAATTGCCCATACATTCGCTCCTGTTCCGATATTCGCAACCCAATTCCGCCATTTTAATGGCAACTTTTAATTCGATCACCAACCGACAGATGGCCAATTGTCCATGGATCAATTGCCTTATAGACAAAAGGATCTATTCTATGCTCCAAATTCAGGGCTAGGAAAACCTTTCGAAGTGTTATGCTAATGAGAATCTCCTATGAATCACATAAAATAAAATAAAATTTAGGCTAAATGAGTTGCAAATTATTCTTCATATACCAGTATGCCATCTATATTTGTTTGTTTTTTTTTTATCCAAATCTACAGTTTTATTCCGATCTTTATGAAAAATTACATACTTAATCTTCAAAACAAGAGGACGCTTGCTGTCTACATGAGATTTTGAAAAACCACCCCACCCCCCTTTCCCACACATCCAAGATAGCAGAATTTTGGTAGTTTTTTTTATGAAATTTTGCACCTTTGACGTTCAAAATAAGAGTAAAATTAACGGATAGGGGTAGGAGTAGAGTTAACACATTATAAACTCACAACTCTACTCCAAACCATTTATAACCACGGGAAACTCCGTGTATTTCAGCTATTACCAAAAATAACAATTTCACCCGACGATTTGAAATATTTTTATAAGTCGATAAAAAAAAATTGTTAGCTACCTTTTTTCCTGAACTGAAATTTCCTTGGCGATTTTTTTTTATTGTGAAAAAAAGTGGAATTTATCCCGTCAAGATGAAATCACAGAAATTTTGTTTCTACAGAATAAATTAGATCATTTCAATTACAATATTTAAACAAGAGTCTGGTAAAATGTATTATACATAGGTGGGTACTTTATCGCTTGTCCGGATTTGAAAAGATTATTTTTATAAATTAAACATTTTGAACATTATACAAAAGTTCTATTTTTTTTATTTCATACACATTCGCATAATGAAAATATCTTGTAGGTATGTTATTATAAAGGAAATTTTTCATTTTAAACATAATTTGAAACGTTGTTATGTAACCAATCTTATATGTCAAAAGTTATTAAAATGTATTATTTTATTCGTGATTATTGATTTATATATTTATTTCATTACTTGAGTTTGAACAACGTGAAAATAAATTGAAAACAATACATTTTTGGCTTGTATGGGCGGTTACGACAGTATGGTTGATTGACGTTGATGAATTAAACAATATAATTACATTTGTAAACATTTCCTAAAATCTTCATACTCAACAAATTTTGAGCTGCTTGTTGCGCCATGTTCATATTTTTCTTTATTTTCCCATTGTTCATAATTCTATGGTTAAACCTTACCCCGTGCTTTTCAAATTGAACGTCACTTATTGTAATAACATAATGTTCGCATACCGATTTACAGGGTCTAGCATTCCTTTACCAGTAGCCCGCATACCCGAAGCAGGTACCTACCCACCGCACCGGAGCGCTACGCGTCGCATAGTTTTCGTACCCCTGCCCCAAATCATCTATCGCCTCCTATCGGAAAACTGAGAACTTGGCCAAGCCTACCATTGTTTTAATAATTCCAATATTATTTCACTCGATCCTTTGTAATGAGAAAGATTTTTAAATTCCCATTCCTTATTGGTCGCCCCGCTTTTGTTTCAAACGCTCGCCGCGAGGGGGCGTGGCGGGAAGAATGGTTTTGAGATTTTTTTGTTATAAATTATGACAATGAGCGATCACAGCTGTTGTGGGGCGGCCATTTTTAATTGTTTTTGTGCATTTTTATGGCTGTTGAATTAGGATTCAATTGGCACTGGAAAAGTACTTAGTACGTACACTGTTATACAAGAACTTTTATTAAAGAGTTGTATTGTATTGACACTTTACATTGACTTGGCTTTATTCATTGTAAGAATGGCGTAACTGAAATAAACCAATCTAATTGACAGCGTCTGCGGTCTGGTGGTTAGTATTGGCCGTATTGACTGGTAGCCTCTATGCTATTCTGCTTCTTTAACCACCATGAATGTTACGGCTTTCGACGGCTACCAAATACTCGATTTATCGTTATATGGTCGAACGGGTCGCACAAATAATCTGCATTTGAATTCACTCGCGGAGGGTTGGGAGGTCGACTGAATAAGGTGGATATTTTTATGATTCCTACATATCAGAATTTTAGTATTATGCACACAATGTAATAATTCGATGTGAAAAATCACAATCTAATATGTAAATTTCCAGTATAAATATGTATGTTTGTTTGTTTCAATATTACGCATTATCTCGGCGCTGGAATGGATTACACAATCAAATTAAAGGCGATAAAATGTAGTTTTTTCAACAGCAATAGTGTGAAATTCAACTTGATCTGAGGTTACCGGGGTGAGCAAAGGCTTAAATTTATGTTAAAAAACGAAACGTGTTGAGAACAAAATGGAATATTGGATTTCAATTGCAAAATGTTCAAATTTGAGCTAACTGCTACGAGTTCGAACACCTCGAAGCTATTTTGTTTTGTTCTGCTATTCAAGTCTCAAACAATGTGATCAAAGTTAAATTTTATAAAAAAAATAAAAGTTTGTGGTCAACTTATGAATACTTGGAGTAGGTGGATGAGTTTGTGGGTATTAGGGAAGTACGTTTACGAGAGATGCAAAGGCTGATAATGATGTTAAATGAATGATGTGATTAAAGTTGTAGGGGTAGTTATAACAATATTAATTATTAACAATTAAGCGTGTTATTTCCACTTTAAAATTAAGTGCATCCTGTTTACTAGAATTCACAACCTCAAAAATTTACTCCAAATCATACATAACCTCGAGCAAGGCCGGGTACACGTAAACTAGTGTTTAATATAATTCGTACAAATCGTTGAAAAATTTTCAATTACATTACTAAAACTTTTTTACGTTGACCGGTCGGTGGCTGAGTTGAAACATGCCTAGGGTTCCCACCCAGGCTTCGCGGGTTTAATTATTCGGTTGGCTATGTCCTCCATCATTGCACAGTTAACATCTTCCGCTTTTAATGATGCTACTAGGAAATTGTCAAATATTGTCAAGTCAATCTTAACCTGGAAATGTTTGCCTTAGTTAAAAAAAATTTAATCTGGGCACATAAAATATCGGTAGGTTAGTAATCAACAGGAGAAACTATTTTCAGCTCCCGACGTTATTTCCATTACAATTACTGCGAATTGAAATAGACCGTCTTTGGGATGGTCCGACGCGCTGCAGGGAAATCGCTTGCACAGCGCGGGTGGCAACTGTACGCCCTAAAGAAAAACAATTCCACAAACGGAATTCCATACTTCATTTGTGTGAAAGCAGTATGAAACAATACCTCATGATTTCCATCGAGAACTATGTATGGTACAAACTTGAAAAGTCAAACTTATAGCCAAACTGTGCAGTGCACATATGATCGCTAGTGTAAACCAATTAGTCAAGAATATATATTTCACAATTAGTAACTAAAATTGTTATTAGATGGTGGTTTTCTCAAAATTATTTATTTTCTTGGTGATCGATTTTTGATACTGCAGTGCTTCAAAGAGTTAAGTGTAAAAAATAAGACGGAATAGTATTTTTGTTAAAAAATTGATAATTTTCGGGAAAAAGGTCTTCGAACCGGATAGTAAAACTAGTAACATATTTTATGAAATTTGGGTTTGCGCCCAACTTTGATCACAGTTAAAATATAATGTTTTATTACCTCGGCTTCTTGTAAACATACGAAACAACCAGTTGTAGATACTCTCAGTATCGCCCCGGTCTTCTTCTTCTTCGTATGATGCAGGAGAGTTGGTGGAGGTCATAGTGGGATGCTGAGGTTATCAGCCAGTCGACGGCATCGGGAGTCACTTGGTTCAACACTAATGTGCCATAGGGAAACTGATAGGGGGGACATTCTTCTAAGATGTTTTCCATTGTATGAATATGTCCACGTTCACAAAGTTCGGAATCCTTTAGGCCCCATTTATGCATCATATACGCACAATGGCTGTGACTGCTCCGGATGCGGTTTAATGAGGTCTTCCGAGGGAGAGAGAACCCTGGCAATTTAATAGCAGGGTCTACAACAAGGTGCTTGATTTTCACGTCCGAGTTCCGCCACTCTTCAGTGGAGTATCGCCCTGGTGAAAGACCATTATTCAGAATACTTTTTTTTAAATGACTTTAGTCGTGTTTGGCGACCAGAGCTGAATATCCAGGTATTAATGCATCTTCCCAAATTCTCTCGTTCCCATTTCCTTCTCGCTAACTTAAAAACCTACCCCAATTGGAGATTCCATAGTCTCACTGGCTCAGGACAACAAGCTGGGTGCAATTGGGACTCTTGTACGGTATTCACATAAAAAGGTCAGTAACCTATCTTACATATTTCATACCGAACAGATTACAGCGTTACGCATTTAAATTTAAAGGGGGCCAAAACTAAATCCATTGATTTGTATTACATCTGCAAAGTCTAATATGTCAAGCTGTAACTACAATGTAATAATACTACAGAGGAGAAATTTATCATATCAACAGGAACATATATTCCGAATCATTAAATTGCAGAAATAAGTACCTACCCTGTTGAACATACAAATATAAAATAGTACAGAAACAACTCTTTCAGAACCCTGACAAGATTTGAATCAAAGTTCTGATAAAAATAGGTCTGTTGGACGTCGAAATACAATAAATTGAATACCGTTATTCAAAAACTAAACTAGACGGTCTCTGTGGTTGAGTGATTACGATCGTTGGCTACGAATCCGGAGGTCGCGGATTCAAATCCCGGTAAATCAAGTAAATTTCATTTGATTAGTGTGTGTTATTTCACAAGTTATTTATTTAAATTATTACATAGCATATTTGCAGCACGTTCCGGAGTGGAAGTATCGCCCTGGTGAAAGACCACCATTCAGAATTGAAATGATGCTTGAAATGACTTTAGGCGTGTTAGGTGACCAGATCTGAATAGTCAGGTACTACCCACCCAACCTTCCTCTCTCCCATCTCCATCCCCTCCCCGCTACCATCAGCCTCACAACATATCCCAATTGGGGATGCCATAGATACAAGAAAATGTGAAACGTCCCCGAGGTGATTGTAGTCACTGAACGGCGATATAGGAAGATGACCATTTATTATTTATAGTAATGGTTTCATAAATAACGCACGTAACAGCGTGAGAAGTTAAAACTGTACCATAATAAGCAATTGATTAGGCGGTGATTTTTTTATTATCATGAATACCTTTCAAAGAGATTTTTCATTTTTCGTCATAAATACATACTTATTTCATAATGTTTTACAAAAGTCGCAAAAAATGAGACCTTACTGGGGTACCCCGTTCTAAGGTCACACGGTTTTATGTATGGATTATAAATTAGGTTAAGTTTTTTGTAAGTTTGATAAAAAAAAATGTTAAGATTTCGTAATTATGTTAAAATATGATTAGAGGACCATTATAATGCAATAAATTATTTAAAATCTATGAGAAAACATATCGTAATCGTTAAACTCTGTTCGGTTGCGACATCATATCTATATTCTTCCTTCCCGTGTCCATAATCCACATCTTAATACTTTTTTTGAATTCAGTTAATTCTGTAATAGTTTTTATTGCTAGAGGGAGGATGTTAAATACTTTTATAGAGAAATATTGCAAATTTCTTTCTGCAAAAGTTGTTTTAGTTGTTGGTTAATGACAATGCCCTGTTCACGTAATATTTAAGCCAGCCAGCTTTTAAAAATAAAAAGGTAATAATGATTTTTTTTACATGAAACGTATTTCACTTTTGTTAGTAGGGGGTCGTTTGCTAAAATCACATGTAACAAAACATATTTCCCTAATATCGCTCATATCTTTGCAACGGCACTACCCGCGCGCCTTACGTTGGTATCGTTGTGTAGAGGAAAGAAGCCTTTACTAGATCATGCATGTTTCACGTATATAGTTGTTGAGCCACGCATAACGCAATCGGAGGCAAATTTAGCGTTGTGCGCGGCGTTCATGAAGGCGTAGCTCGGCAGAACGTTTGTCGACCCGAGCGGTAGTGGCCGCGTTTGAGAGAACTCACTTGGCCATAGTAGTTGTAATTAATTGAACTCAAACCAGTGCTCGTCAGGAATTATAAGGCTGACAAGTGTGTGATTTGTGCAGTCACGTAAAGTGCCAGGCACGGCAAAATTAGTTGTTTAAATTATCTATGAACACATTCACGCACGGTGTAATGTGAATACTACCTTCTGTGCCGTGCTTGCCATTGTACGTGTCTGCTGCACTGGACGATGCCGGAAGATGTGAATAGACCCTAATGTCACGACTACATGATCACCCAACCTCCCAACTCCAAACTTTTGGGCGATCGTGTGGAGGATAGTTCGTGCGCGTTGGGCCAACGTTGGCTCTAGTTCGGCGAGTTGGAGATGGCGAACTAGGTTGGCCCAACCTTCAAACTAGTTGGTCATCTCGTATTAACCAGTCTCCACATATTGGCAGTTTAGTAATTTTAGTATGAGTTCGGCAGGCGAACCCGGCGGGCGTGCTGCGCGAAGTATAAAACATGACAGAACTATGACGAAAAAAGATTCAAATATGCAATTAACCCCCAAATATGCATTATGCATATAATGCAAATAATTACAATTATTGGATAATTTATATTTTTTTTTGCGCTGCAATTTGACCCTTGTGCGTAAAGATAAAATACGGAGCTAAAACAGGCGCAACATCTATCGGCAAGCGGTGGTGGTTATAAAATTGAAATTCGTCATATTTATTTAAACATTTTGAACGTTGAAAACACGTGACAAGATATTTTTTATTGTGAAGTTCATGAAACAAAGGATGGGTGATTAGGTGATTCCCGATAATTATTTTTCATGGACAGCTATTATTTATTTCCAGTATTATGAGTACCTAATGAGAAACTAATTGTGTCAATAATATTATAAATTTCCGTAGATTTTCTATGATGCTATCACTAGTTTCGAGTTCGCAGTTGGAACGTTGGCCGATCGTGTAGTTGCCTGATTTATAGTCACTATACGATCGAACTCCGACCCGATTTCGGGATGGGACGTTGGGCGATTGTGTGGTGGTAGCATAAGATGTTTCACGTACCCCACTGCGGCTGCATCCCTGATACAGCCTACCTGATTTTTAAAATTTATTTACAGCATATTATTCCATGATATGTCATTACATTTAAACGCTTGTGAAACCACGATGATAGGATGACCTTTATGGCGATACTATTATATTATGGAAATCATTTCACACACGCGGGTTAAACGGAATCATCTATTTTTTGTCTTGTTGATCTAGACGGCATCGGCGATTTATTGGAGTCTGGTCTATAGAAGCCACAGATATTTGAGATATTCAACAACTTCAGTGGTTCATCTACATCAAGGGTCGGCAACCTGCGGCTCGCGATCCACATGCGGCTCTTTGGATGTGAAGCTGCGGATCTTTAGTTCCATACGCAATGCTATTTATTGTTGACAAGAAAAAAAAAATGTGGCTCTTTAAAAACATTGAAATTTTGGACTCTTCCGACTCAAAAGGTCCCCTCATCTACACGTATTTGAAGAAATGATGAATATAATTCTCAGATATTTGGCAGATTGCATAATTTATTTATTATTAGGCACAATATAGCGACTTGTTGTGAAAGGGTTTTTAGGTGTTTCCTATGTAAGTATTATAGTTGGCTTTAAAGTTAAAGTTTGGCAGCCTTTGACAGATTTCGTGGGATTTCATCTGGAGACGGGATTAAGCTGTAAAATCTGAATACCTAGACTGTTACAATATACTCATACTTACAGTAATTCGATTCTAAGTATAATGGCAGTTTTCTCCACAGTGCATTTGTGCAGTGGGATTCCATAAAAAAATAATCCGTATTAATATTGCTCGAGAGCGAATCCGAGTGGATCCCATACGTGCGATATGATTTCAGCACCTAAGAAACTTTGTTTCCTAAGAAATAGTGCATACACCTTCTCAAACCTACCCAGCACTCCACATTATAAAACACCATACAAAGCATCATTATTTTACCTATCAAAACATTTTTTTTAAAGAAAGACAAACATTACCGGGTTACAAATAACCTGACAATGTTTGAAAATCTCCTACTACCATCACAGTAAGCGGAAGTTGTTGCTTCTGTCGTGATGGAGGACTTAGCCAGTCGAGGAATTGAATCACTGAAAAAGAATTGAAAAATTGGACTGATCGAATGGACTATGTTACTCGTAACCGCGGCGGACATATGCCTGAAATCATATTAAAAAAAAAGCCATGAAATTATCTACCAGATTATAATAATAAAAAATTCTTTCCAACAATATTTCTGTCTTGTATTATTATTTAAAATTGTCAAGCTCTTAAAAAAACACCCTATATAAGGTAGGAATTTCTTGAACATTGAACTCTTGCGTTGTGAAATGTGTTAGTCTATGAAATTTCTGGGTCAACGTAACTTTTTACAGCTCTCTACGACATTTGCGTCAAGAGTTACGAAGCTTTAAAATATTATTTTCACTGTCGAAAATAAGACGCCATGTTGTTTGTCGCAATTAATTAAAATAAGAAAAAATATTCATAAAAAACAGCTTTTTATGTAAAAGGTTAATATGTACCTGCTACTGAACCGAGAAATCTCAGAACCAAGAATTGTGATACATTTCATCGGAAGGGAAAAATTGACCTGAATCGGGCACACAGACACGCTCACAGCACCCATCTACCTGCTTATCTCTTCAGTGGTTAATACCAACTATAACTAGCAGGTAATCAGTTTGGGGTCAAAATTCGATTTTCCCGCCATTCTGCATGCAAACAGTCAACAAGATGGCGTACGGCCATTGCAAATGGCGGATAAACGTCAAACAGCCAACATGGCCGATACAAACAATATCTCCATTGTCTCTGATTTCACAAAAGACCGCCCGCCGATGCGTTTACCTCTGAACATTGCACTGTGTAACCATGCGTGACTTCACGTGCGGTGTTTGATATTTGGCTGGCACAAATTTAGTAATAACATTGTTAAATATGATTTAATAAATTAATTAAAAAATACTGTGTAATCACCACTTTTTTAATATACATATACATATCAACACGTTTTGAAAGCGAAGCTTTCCTTATCAGGAAATACAGAATACTAATATCAAGTATAGACAAATGATAAACGCAGAACATAATAATGTAAGAATAGACAAATTTTAAACATAAACAAAAATTGATTAAAGTAGGTAAGTAATTAATCAAAAATGTTAATAAAAAATATTATAAAATATTGAGTAACAAATTTATATTAAAACTTAAAAAATAAATTATTTTTATTACTAATATTAATACGGAAATAAAGTCGAAAGATATCTATTTAAAAAAATATTATTATTTAATTGACAATAATTAACACTTTTTCTAATTTCTAAAATTTCTAATTGGGCTAATTGTAAACCGGTTGTATTTGTATGTAAAATTTTAATACTTTTATTTATGTCAATATGATTTAATATGTTTAAAATGAAATAAAAAAATAAAAATTAAATGGAGTTCAGCGAATTAAACACAATAATAAACACTGCAAATTCACTAATTAACCGTACTCTACATTCATTCAATAATATTAACCGAAACAATTGATATTTTATCGGATCAGATGGCCATATTCAAAAGTAGCATTTTGGTAATAATATTAACTGTTCAGTGCTCATACATATGGCATCACTTCTATATTATGTAGATCACCACTTTTCACAGCTAAAACACATTCACACATACACTTATACACTAGATATAGTACACATGTCACCGGGTAAATACAAGTATAAATCAGAAATTACAAGGAAACGTATTATAGGTACCTACTTTATATATTTAATTTCTGTAAAATTGTTTTTCATCGTAACAAATGCGCTGTTTTGTTTCTATAATAAAATACAATCAAATTTTAACCCTTTTTAAAAACCTTTTTTTTAAATGATAAAAATATTTTTTTTATCGCACAAGCCTTACTTTGGCCCAACTGCTCCCTGGTAACGGAAGCCAGTGACGCTATGGTATCCCCAATTGCGATATGTCGTGGGGAAGGGGGAGGATCCTATCTCCTTCCCCTCCGCATACCATAGAGCAATGTGGAAAAGTACCTGGTTATTCTGATCTGGTCACCAAATACGGTTAAAGTCATTTTATGTTTTCAACGATTTAATTCTGAATGATGGTCTTTCACAAGGGCGAGACAAATTACGAAATATTCACCCAGCCTAATCCGTTGCATAGTAGCAAATTATATATGTTCTTATATTCACATGTTTAAATGGATATGTTAAAACGTATACTATTTTTTTTATTCTTTTTTTATATATTTATTATTTACATACTTATGTAATTTTAATTTAACACTATTTAGTATTTCTATATACTTATCTTTCTTTAGTTGAATTTTTTTTTTATTTATCAATTTATTATGTTCATAATAGTTTTCAGTAAAACACTAACTATTTATATATTTTCGTAAATTTAGAAATGGTTATTCCCGTTTCTGTGTAATTTACTTTCCTTACTTGAAACAATTTATATTTTTATTTTAAAATATAGTAGCTGACGTGTACCCGGCTTTGCTCGGAATTATTTAGTTTTTTGGAATGAAGTTGTGAATTCGTGCTTATAGTTTGGGTGCCATAATTGGTTTGACAGCGAAAGTAATGCCTTGTGACGACTATACTATTTCTAAACGAAGTAACTGTTTGAAAAATTTATTTCATTTCAAACATTTATTTTTTCAAAATATATCTAAATATAAAGTTTTTAAGTAGGTACCTACCTGTGTTTTCCATTTTGATTAGATTCTACCCCCAACAAACCTTCTTCTTTTGAATATTTAATCTATGGCTAACCGGAGTGGAATATCTATGGGCTAGCCTCAATACAACATGGCGGGTTCAATGTTTTTCATACTAATTTTAAAAGGTTATAGCAACCGTTTTACATATTACAAACTACTCTCTAAACCTTCCTGGCACTAATAAGAACAAACTGTGCTATTTTCAGGGAAACCGGCATGGTAATTTTCTAGAAAATCGAGGACACACACAAACATTCATTTTATTATATAGAGATGTATTTGTTTACACTATACAGTTTAAAAATATACACAATAACGAGCACTAAAAGGCCTTACCACACGACTGGTTTGCCAGCAACCAGTCGTGTGGAAGGCCTGTAAGTACAAGCATCACCTTACATTAGGAAATAATATATATTGCACAAAATCGTATGTCGTACAAATCTTTAAAATATATAACAAACTAATTAATACTAATATGAGTTTATATTTTTATTAAAAAACATTTGTAACTTTTTTCCACTTTTCATATTAAAATGAAATTTCACCATGAATTGAAAGTTTGAAAATTAGAAAAAATATTTAAAAAAACATCGATTTGTTTTTTTAAATCTACCACTCTGGAAAGTCTAACAGATCCCTTTTATATGGATTCAATTGAGCTCTTCTCTGAGTTGAGTTATTTTTGCATATTTGCCATTCCTTAGAATGTATCTAGTAATTCTGTTTTAATAAATGTCAGAAGTCGGACGAACAGAAGAAAATGTATGAGACGTTCTATGAAAGTGAATGAAGCAAGAAGTGTATGCCAAGATCGAGTTGTTTGGCGGTCCGTCCTCTCTGCCTACCCCTGCTGGCGAACGGCGTGACGGTTAGTTAGTTAACATTATAGAGATGTGAAAATGTAGCGTTATTTTTTGGCGAAATTCGCGTAATTTTTCAGCAACAGTGAAGTTACGTTTGTTATTTTGCAGTTTTTTTTCTAAATCGAAATATGAACGACAATTTGCAAATTTATCGTCGCTGAAATGTATGACTATTCAAGCTTGTCGATACCATGGACAAATAAATATTTGCAATAACTTTACTTTCTTATTTTCAAATTCTAGAAAATCGGTTGAAAATTTTCAAATTTAGCGTTTTCACATAAAAATGAATTTCGCGTAAATATTCGTGTTTGCAAAAAGGTTATATAATATTTTTAGGTCTCTTAATATACGAATATGATTACGTAGGATATAGGGATACCGCTGATAGCCCCGTCGTAACCTCTCCCTTTTCTCATGGAATACTCTCAGCTGTGAGCGGATGATATGGCCTCTATCGGACTTTCTCCGCATTTGCCTGCTGATAAAGGTAACCATGGAAACCTTAAAAGGGAGAAATAATTTACCTGCGTTCTCAATTCCTTTCCAATTAAGGTTTAGGTTCGTAGGAGGGCTTTACGCTTCGTTCTAATAACGCTTACTCGAGGTGAAATACCTCTCAATTGCGCTTTATAAATTTAATGCTATAATCATTTTTTGACGCCTTATTACTAATAGGACAACACGCAAAATACGACTGTGAAAGTGAGAGACCATTCAGAATCGAAAAAAATGCTTTTAATGTATTTAGTCGTGCTTGAAGACCAGATCTGAATAGCTAGGTATTTCCAAACCTTCCTCTTCCTCACTCCCGTTTAGCCTCACAACGTACCTCGATTGGGGATGCAATAATGCGAACAGCTGGGAGCAGTTTTGACTCTTGTGAGGTATTCACAAAAAGGTGGGTAATTGCATTACCAAAATGGAGAAACGAAGGGAATAAGAATATTTCCGAACCCGCTACATCTATATTCGAAGTCGAGGACATTAACCGCTCCGCCACAAAGGTCGGGAGATCAATTTAACGGTCAGCACCCAAAAATACGCACTTTGCAAGTTGCTAACTCAAGAAATACTACGAATGATTTTTCTGTAAATTATATTATCAGAATACGGATAATTAGAAAAATGTATAAGGTTTCAAAAGACAATAATCCTCAAACTGTAATCTTTTAATTTCTATATGAAATACGTACTGGAATATTAGATAAAACTTGTTTTCACTTCTTTTCAAACTGCAACTATTTTCAGACATTTTGGAATATACTCGTATTTAACAGAATTTAAATATTACGGTTTGAAGATTTTTGTCTTTTGAAACTTTATATATTTTCCTAACTACCCGTACAGAATTTACATATATATCATTTGTGGTATTGCTTGAGTTAGCCATTGGAAAAATATTTTTAGGGCCATTTTTGAGTGCTGGCCCTTAAATTGTCGTAATGAAAAAAATAAATCCAACAAAAAAAAAAAAATTATGGTTGGATTTTATACCTGCAATTTCTATACCTTGATGTAGTCATGACTTTAAACTCTTTTCATAGGTAATATAATATACAGGTGCATCTTACTCACTTACTATTTACATAATATTAAATAGATACACTCACTTTTTACAAAAAAATATATCTACTTACTTACTCTAATTACATATTAAAAAAGGGATTTTTATTCTCGTGTACTTCCTCTCTGTAAAAAACACCGTTACTCTAATATCACGACATTTTTTGATATTTTAATCTCGGTTAGATTAACGCAGCACAGATTTGTCGTAGCCGGGGGGTGCGCCGGTGAGTAGGCACGGATGGGTGGGTCCTCCCACCACTACGGGGAGGGGGTGGACCGTGGAGGGGGGCATGCAGTGAAGTGAGGGGTCGTTATACTCTCGAGTGAATCGGGAAAGTGCGTGCGCTGAGTGGGGCGACCATTATTTGATTTTAAAATCTGGAATTAGACTTTATAAAAAGGGGTAACAATTTTATATTAAGCTCACAATACTTCATCTTCTTATCCTTGTCTTATTAGCGTCGGCGACTCATCGCTTCATAAGGCGCCTCTAGGCGTCCCTGTCTTGCGTTACGTTAGCGGCCTGCGTCCATTGCAGGCCTAGCCTCTCCTCGCATATCTTCATTATTTGCTTTTGACGGTTTTGTTAGGAACGACCAACTGAACGTTTTCATGAAATTTTTACTAATGGACTTCCAGAAATGCTTGGAAACATGCTGAATGCTAATGTCAATGGGGTAAAATGTTTGTCAAGGGTTTTTTCTCAGGGTTTCATTGAAGCCAGAGTAAATTAAATTTCCATATTTCATCTCAACTTCTTCCCCCTGGCAATTTGATCGGTATTTCAATTGATGTTGCTTCGAGGAATCAAACTATTGATTTCGCTCCTTCGTATCCTTAAAATGAACAACCCAGTGGCATTCTCAGAGATATATAGTGTATCGAACGTGTCTGCAGAGTAGATTAATTTAAGCATATAAACATATTTCTTTATAACCACATATAAATTATTGCACCACAAATGAAATACCGAGCCAAGATTACACAACACGTGCAAAACCAGGATATAATATTCGACCGGATCGCGCGCGCTATAAACAGCGTACGCACAATGGTATGTCCCTCTTTTCGCTTCAACTGTAGAACAGACAACATCTCTTCTCTTGAATACCTCGACCTGCCGCTACCAGACAAGAACAGTCTTCTACAGCAACCAACTGCTGACGTCACCACCCGTTACCTCAGTGACCGACCATACTGGCTAATGCCATAAGTTAAGTATGCTCGCAGCGACATCTCCATTGGGAAACTTCCAAAGTCTTTCTCAACGAGATTCTCAAATAACAATAGTCGTGCCTCCCTGTGTCTCGGTACCTATTACGCTAGTATTTACACTCTTTCTCTTGTGTGGGGGCCTACACGTCTCATAAAAATAGCAAGGAGTCTTCTTCTTTTTCATAATGTTGCATAAATAATGTTGCCTGCATAGAGATTCATTCAATCAATGATTAGCATTCGGCGTCGCATCGTGTAACATCTATGTGCCCCCGGGAAATTTCTGGATTTTGTGATAATAAATTAATTAAAAAAACGAATTCGCAGTATTTTTAATGGCCACCCCAATGCATAGAAAGCACCCGCACATATGCGGACGTCTCACCGTGGCTTTATATTTTCGCTCCCTCGCACTCGTTGACCCCGCATACGCGGGTCCCTCTCGCACCCGCTGCAAAGGTGCCATCACACGCACTCCAATAATTATCATTGTCACCGTTCTCGTGAAAGCCGCGCGATTTTTAAAAGTGCTTTTCAGAGGCGTTTTTTTTTCATTTCGCGTCGTAATTATTATAACTGCGTTACTCATTTATATCATCATCACATCGCTGCCATGTCAGGGTGGTGATGATTGTGAAAATTTACTCTTCCTTTTAGTAACTACTAACAGTAATAAATAAAAACTTGCTGTAATATGCGGTATGAAATATCACTACTTTTTTCCAAAGTCTATTGAGCCATTTAAATTTATGGAACGAACAATATGGCGTCTTATCTTATTATGTAATGGTTACTTGGATTTTTCAAACATCCGCATTGCTCGTGATGAAATTTATGTTGTGAGCTGAAAATAATTGCGTCAACCTATAAATGCCAACGTTCACAACACCAGAGCTCACAGCAGGACTCTATACAGAAACGGGCGGTCCATTTGATATATTTGGCTATCTTAATTGAAATGTTAGAGCACAGACGTCAGGTGGGAATGCGGTCCTTGTTCTATCGGTATTTCAATGGAAGATGCTCCTAAGGAACTAGTGTCATTGATTCCTTCGGCACCGGTGCACAGTCGGGAAATACGTTAAACGCGCGCCCAAATTTGTACACGGTTGAAATTTGCCACATGAGAATGTGTCGCTTCTGTGACTCATTCTTGTGTTCAACAGCTAGGCTGTGGAATGATTTGCCGGCCTCTGCGTTTCCTCCCTCCTACAACATGGGTCTCTTCAAGGCTCATGTTTACTCATTCCTATCCTCTAAAAGACCCTCCGCATAGCATCCCCAAAGATGACATAGGCCTTGAGGGAAATTATTTCTGGAGTTACTAAACTAACCATCACGCTTTTTATCCGCAGGGATAGGCAGCGAGGACGGGCCGCCAAATAACTCGATCTTGGCATACACTTCGTGCTTCATTCACATTCATACATCGTCTCATATATTCTCTTCTGTTACTCCGACTTCTGACTCAAGTCTTTGATTCATTTGATCGTACCATGTCTCCCTCGAGCGTCCCCGGCTTCTTCTTCCATTCACATTCGCGTCATATATTCTCCTTACACTCCTTTCTTCGTTCATTCGCTCTACATGCCCAAACCATCTAAGCATCTCATTCTTAATCTTACTCATTACGCTTATATCGGCCTTTCATTTTTCACTAATTCCAACATTTTTCACACGATCATTCATGGTTTTACACACATTCGCCTTAGAGATCTCATATTTACAGCATTTAGTCTACTTTCATCCCTCCTCCCCCAGTTCCATGTCTCACTGCCATACATCAGGGTTGGTATCAGCACTCCATTGTGGACTTCTAGTTTCGCTAGAATCTTTTTATGTTTCATGAAAACATATTTTCTGCTAGGTAGTTAGTTACCTACATTTAAGATTAAGTGTAAAATACAATGAATAACATGGAAACTAAACTGTTTTTAAATTTATAGGACAGTAAAGAAGCTTAGATCCTTGAGGCTATTACGAAACCATGTATAACAGTTGTGTAGGGAGTACGGATAAGAAAGGGAAATTCCCAAGGAAGACCTGGCACGATCGAGTGAATAAAACACTTATGGTCGTGTCAAGAGTCAAAATAACAGAAAAGTATATAAGAGACGATGTATGAATGTGAATGAAGTAAGGAGAGTGTACTAAGAAAGAATTGTATGATGGTCCATCCTCTTTGCCCACCTCTCCGGGAACGGCGTAATTTTTATTTTATTTGTTTATTCTCCCAGCTAGGCTTTTGCATATATTTTTAGAATAGAATTTGATGAGCTATTGACAATTATAAGAAAATAGAGTTTTTAAACCATAAAGCAATGTTAAACTATGTTTAATACAAAAATAATATTAACATTAGGTATTACCCACGCTACAATAATGAATTGATGTACGGATACATAATAATTATTTATTTATTGAACGACCCACCAAACTAGGCGCATGTCCGTATTACTGTGGCGGAACGTAATGCTCATAATCATAAGTGTCATAATATTATAACAACAATAACAAACATTTAAAAAATAACAACAACAACAACAACAGTAAACTAATATTCTACATCTCCGTTCCATTATTTGTGCAGCTGTACAGTTATTAGTGGCTGACAGATTATATATACTGTGTGCCTGGGAGGTGGTAGGCAAGTCAAAAGATTTTATGTTGACTAACAGCAGAATCCAAGTAATCTGTTTCTCCAAGTCCAGTCCTCTTCGTATGGTGCTCGTTTCCTTCAATTAACTGCTGCCGTGTTCTATATTGGGCTGTTGGCTGCGGGGAAGATGACCCATCCTCTGAGGTGTTGATGATATTGTAATTATAATAAATATATCTAAAATTATAATAAATATATCTAATTTTATAATTAATATATTTAACATAATTATAAATATATCTAAGATAATAATAAATATATCTAACATTATAATAAATATATCTAACATTATAATATATATCTAACATTATAATATATATCTAACATTATAATATATATCTAACATTATAATATATATCTAACATTATAATATATATCTAACATTATAATATATATCTAACATTATAATATATATCTAACATTATAATATATATCTAACATTATAATTAATATATCTAAAATTTTGGTAAATATATCTAACATTATAATATAACATTTAAAAATATATCTAACATTATAATAAATAGATCTAAAATTACCAAAAATACATCAAACATTATATAAAATATATCTAACAATACAATAAATATACCTACCTATGCTCGTTCGCTCCAGTGAATTTCAAATCCATTTAAGATATTAATATTTCAACCATTGTCCAAACATAACGTATTGTAGGTATAAGATCAACTTAATGATTTTCTTGTTGCTAGTAGTAATATCGCTTAGCGTAACATTTGCATTCATTTTTGCCTATCCTCACTATGTACTTGTACTTTACATGCTTCCGTGTTATGTTCCACACACTCTGCTTAGTGACCTCATTTCCACTGCTTTTATCTTCCCTTTCATCCTCCTTTGCAGTTTTCAACAACTACTGTTTGAGAATGATTCTTTTGTCACACGGAAAGGACAATAAAGAGATTCTTTACTACAACAAAAGTTTATTTAAAAGTACTGCACAGTATAAGATTTAATCGAAGATTTTTATATAGAACTGCAAAAAAAAATTGAAATTCAACTCTGCCATCGATTTACATTAAAATAATTCTTTTATATTTCTATTACAATTATTCGTGAGCATGAAATTTTTGATTCCTTAACTTCTCTGCACTTCTCCACATCATCTCTCCACACACTTTCCTCCTTTTTTATTATTGTTACTCACACGTACACTAACTAATTAGTTAAGAAGCATTCTCATCTCAGACAAAATTACTAAGATATTGTATGTCCATACATAATGTGAACGGGCTAGAATTCCGGTCTACCATAGGAAGGTTAGTCCTATGAGATACACCATAAATAATAAGTTAGTCCTATGAGATACACCATGAAGAGATAAATAAGGTGGGAATGCTGCATTAGTGGTGAGTGACAAATGCATCGTGAGTTCAATTTCTCTGCTGGAAAAGCCTTCCATTACCACTGCACAAGCAACATTTTTCGTTTATAATGATGATAGTAGGAGTTTTCAGGCTATTCGCACCCCTGGAAAGTTTGTTTTAAAAAAAAAGTTTTCATATCTTTATATGGTTTTACACATTAGCTATGAGTTGATTACGATTGATTTTTTTATTTATACGAGTTAATCAACAAGAGTTCATTCTATCCGGAGACAGTGGAAATATGGTATCCTCATTTGTTTGGGGTATGTTGGGTGACTGAAAATATTGGGAGAAAAGAAGGAGAAGAGGAGGGTTGTAAAATTCTTTGAGTACCTAATTCACAAAAAAAACGTTACTGCATAATTTATTACTCATAATATTCATGACAGGTAATGAGTACATTTATTTTACGATATTTAAAAACTTGCTTGCAAAATGTTGTAGACTTTTGTAGATTTTTTGAAAGATCTGAGAAATGTAATTAATAAAATACCTTTTTTAAGCACTTTTTTAAGTATTGCGTTTCTCGACCCACAGAGTTGGCGATTATTGAAGTTGTTTGTTTCCCATGTCAAGTTTTTTAATAATACATACAACTTGAGTTATCTCGAAGAGCGTGTTAATTTATTAAAAAAAATGGACTCATCTCTTTATGTCACATATTGTCGGAACATATTTTTCTAGCGGACTCGTCTCTCTTTTCCATGTATAAAAACTAATTAGAATTCCTTCGGCAAATTTAACTTCTCAGATTGATATCTACGTTCAACGGTCAGCACCAAAAAATACGCAATTTGCAGGTTGCTAACTCAATAAATACTACGCATGATTTATCTGTAAATTTAATTCGGGTAATTAGAAAAATGTTTATGGTTTCAAAACACAATAATCCCCTAACTGTAATCTTTTAAATTATGTATGAAATACGTACTGGAATTTTAGATAAAACGTTCCAAATTGCTTTCAAAATGATTTTCATCCCATAGTAATATCATAGATATTTTAGATATACATATTTTATAGAATTTATAGATAACCGTTTGAAAATGTTCACTTTTGAAACCTTATACATTTTCCTAATTACGCCTATAGAAATTACAGATAAATCACTTGTGATATTGCTTGAGTTAGCAACATGCAAAGGGATGTTTAGGGCCATTTTTGAGTGCTGACCCTTAACTCCACGTCACATTTTTACAGACTCATCTCCATTTTCCAAAAAAACCACAGATATTTTCGGAATCGACGTTTGTTGTTCTATGGCGCTTGTGAATATGTTTTTTAAAGTCATAATAAATATCTTTGATAAATATGTGCCCATTGGAATTCTTCAATATACTCGTATGTAGGTGAGAAATGCAGGGTTGTACTATTGATATACGGCAGTTTACAATATCCTTTACTGTGAAGTCTGCAGTTTGAAGCCGAGATAAAGTAATCCTTTAAAAACGTGCGAAATGTACGCAATATTACATTATCGACATCTCCCACTCTCCCCCTCCCTCCACCCTAACCTTCCCCAACTCTGCCAGTATTGAGGTCGCCAGAGAGTTCAGGGGAGGAGTGGGAAGAGTGGGGGAGGGTTCTGGAGTGTGGGTGGGAGATTTGGTTGGGGAGCAGCAAAGTGCAGCAGGGTGGCACACATCGTCGTACACTCTTCAGGGATTCCTAACCATTCAATTCATCGTAATTCGTCATCTGACGAACTCAGTGGCAGAGCGGATAGCATCTTGGACCGAACCGACATATTTCGGGGTTGTTAATTCAAAAGTTGGATTCAATTATTTCAGTTGTTCTAGAGCAAATCAAAAACATTTCGTAAGGCTTTGTTTTGAAAAGACATCAGAACCTTATTTTTGTGTAGAATTCCTCCAGATCCAAGCAGAACAGATAGAGGGAACAATAAAACACACATACTGTATTTTAAGCAAATACTTAAACATAATAGTTTTTATCCTTAAAATGTTTAACAGCCAAAAAAATTCTGAATTCTTGACAAAAATTAATAAACATCAACACAGACATAACCATTCTACAAAAAGAAGAAATAAAATAAGACTTCCCTTTCGAAAGAAAACAAAATCGAAAAACTCATTTCTCATTACTCAGTATATAGAGCAATGAAGATCTTCCAAGAAATACCCAACAATATAAAAGAAAAGGAAAATGTGTTGAAATTTAAGAAGGAAGTGGCGACAGACCCAAAGTGCAATAGTTTGTGTCGTAATTTGTTAAGTTTAATATGTAATTTTTGATTGAATAATGTGATTGTGATAATGTGAATATTGTGAATGACATATTATGTCCATATTAGAATATATGTAGCCAATATATGTGTGTTCTATTTAAAGTTAAATAAATAAATAAGTGGGGTTGGGAAGAAAATGGGGGAGAGGAAGATTAGAATGTACCTGGGTATTCAGATCTGGGGCGCTATTCCCGTTCCTTTTAAGGAAGATTCCTTAACGTTTTCCTTAGGGTTAAACCCTTCTTACTTAACTGCGGTTCCGGTTCTCTCGGATGACAGCTGTCGGTTGAATTCAGCTAGCGACATTCATCAAAAATGTCAATATTTGCGATGTTTTAACAAGAGAAAAACTCAATATTAAGTATGTTACTAATTACGTTATTATTTGCTTTAAATATAATTAGCTAGTAAACATTATTAAACACTATGACATTTTTGACAATTCATGTCAAGCGCTAATTCAAATGTTATTTTTAGAACTAGAGACAAAAAAAGGTCATGACTATCTAATGAGGTAGGTACCTTTTTATAAAACGTGATTCTTTGTTAAAAGGCTTACTTATGGTATTTAAAAATAAAATAAAAATGTATTAAAATGAATTATAACATAATGTAGTTGTTTTTAAAAGTTTTAATTAAAAATCTTATGTCACTTGAAGATATTTCATCAATTTGTGTTTTCAAATAATCTCTTGACAATCTATTTAGGATCTTTTTACTATGTCTCACCGGAATTCCGCAGTTAACCAAGAAGTCTTTAACCCTAAGGAAAAACGTAAGGAATCTTCTTTAAAAAGAACGGGAATAGCGCCCCTGGTAACTAAATACAATTAAAGCCATCACGGCGATACTGAAGGTACCACTCTTGAACGAAATTCTTTACGTAGATACATTTATATACCATATAACATCTTATATTATAGCATATAGCATATTTCAAATGCGGTTTGAAAATGACCTTAAACGCCGAAACAGCTGTCACAATAATAAAAACTAAAAATACTCGCAGAACTTAATAATAACATTATTAAATTTGATTTACATAAAATTAATAAAAAAAACTTTAAACATTATTAGCTATTAAGTTTTACAAATATAAATGGAAATATAAACGCAGGCGGAAATTTAAAAATAAAATAAAAAAATGATAAAAATGGACTATAATATAATGTAATTGTTTTTAAAAGTTTTGGTTCAAAACCTTGTGTCACCTGAAGATATTTAAAAAATTTATGTTTTCAAATAATCTCTTAGCAATCCGTTTAGGACTTTTTAGTATGTTTCTCCGGAATTCTGCAGTTAAGCCAGTAGTCTTTAAGCCTAAGGAAAAGGATAAGGAATCTTCCTTAAAAAGAACCAAAATAGCGATCGTCGTTATGCAAGCAAAAGTGACCATCTGTAAAAATGAAGAAATTATGATTATTGACTTTTTGCCATCTGTATACATAAAAATGAATGTAAGTTTGTGTGTTTGTTTGTCCTCGATTTTCTTGAAAATTACTTGACCGGTTTCGCTGAAAATAGCACAGTTTGTTCTTATAGTTCCGGGACGGTTTAGAAGTAGTTTTAATTAAGAAGGTTTTTTTGGGTAGAACATTGTCAAAAAGGAAAAGACGAGTAGGTACCTACTTAAGAACTTTATGATTTTGATATATTTAAAAAAAATAAACGTTTCGAATTAAATAAAATATTCAAATGAATGTTTCATTATTTGGAGATAGTTACTTTCGCTGTCAAATCAATTATGGCACCCTAATGACAAGCAAGATTTCACAACTTCATAACTTTATTAATCCCGAGCAAGGCCGGGTACACATCATCTAGTAGTATACGTATCGACCTAGCGGATCCGGGCAACTCGGTGAAAATTTGAGCAGTAAACTATTGATCCAACACTCCAAAAAGATTTTGGTTTTGTAAAATGTGACCATTTGATGGAATCTCACATACTTAGAAGAAAAACTGACCTACTCATAGTCATTTTTACTTGTAACTTTGAATTACAAAAAACTTGATACATTGACCAAATGAGGGATGGTCAATTTTAATTGTCGGTAGGTGTTACTTTTGAAATATTAATATGTGATTTTTGATAGAGACGGTTGTTTGTTCAATAATCTGATATCAAATTGATCATAATGAGTCGAAGAGTTAAAAAAAAGTGTTGGAATTGTGCCTAGGACAAATAAGAATGGTAGGTAATGTGGAAATACAAGAGAAAATGATCATTCATTGAGCAAAATCAGTAATGTTCGGGAGAGCAATTTTAGTATTTTTCTGGAGTTCTACTGCATCCCAAAGATCAGGGGGCCAAGTCTGTATCTTTTGCGTTAACTAACGCAAGTTAAATCGATAATAAATACCACATTTTGACAGTTTGGTAGTCCGTATCGCGCCAAAAATTTAAGTTTGCGTTTACGTTGAGAGACAAACCGTAACGCAAGCGCAAGAGACCACGATACGTTTATGAAAACTGTTAAAATGCGTTATTTATGGCCGTTTTAACCAGCGTTAGCTAACATAAATGATACAGACTTGGCCCCCAGGTTCTTCAAGTAGGTATGTGGTAATTTTATAGTATATGTACGATTCTGTTAATTTCAATAAAAATTATAAAAAATAAAAAAAAACATTTCTACTTTGAAAAATAAAAAAATAATCTGTCAAAACTCAGTCAATTTCACATGCAAATTTCTACAAGAAATTTTGCAGATAGTTAATTTTGTTTCATTAATTGCTAAGATAAAAATTATAAACGATGTTTTTGTGTTTTTTATTATATTTCAATAATCAATTTTACATATTTATAAAGGTAAAATACACATACAGATTTTTTAAATCGACCATTACGTACACCCCGAAATCTTCGGGTCCGTTATCCACTGGGTTTGAACTCCTGAACTATAAGGTAGTACAAGGTGCAGCAGGGTGTCCCACAACACCATATACCATAAGGTGACAAAAGGTGCGGCAGGGTGGCCCACCATATCATGTACGGTAGGGTGGCACAAGGTACACATGACGCACCCTGTAGTTCGCTGTACACCCTGTAGTGTACCCTGTACCCTGCAGACTGTTTGGAGGGAGGGGGCGGTAGTGGCGACGCATTCGTTAGAGCTAATGGGATGGGGACACTACTCATTAACGGGAGAATTTCATTTAAATTGTGTTTATAACATGCTCGTTTTGGAAGATACTTTCAGTATCACCCTGATCAGATAGATAAGTAACGTTACTTGAAATTGGTTCAGACGTGTTTGGTGACCAGATCTGGGTAGTCAGGTACATCCCAACCATCCTCTTTTCCATATCCTTCACCTCCCCACTATTTTCAGCCTCACAACACACCCCAATTGGGGATGCAATAGTCACACTGGCTCTAGATGGTTGGGACTCTTGTGCTGTATTCATGTAAAAAATGGAGATTAGAGAGCAAAGTTCCCCTAAAGACGTAATTAATTTATATGCGAGGTGTGTTCAAAAAGAAAAGGTGAATTTTGAATTTTCTAGGGCTGTGTACATTCGACTATCGAATTTTTTTTGTTATGTTGGTACACATATGTTTATCATATGTTAGAATTATCAGCTATCTTGGATTAGTGGTTTGCTTTTGACAACTGGAAAGGTTAGTTACGTTTTTGTGTGTCGTTTGAATTTTTACTTTTGAAAAAAATGGATCAAAGAATATGTGTTAAATTTTGCGGTAAAAAATAGAATAAAGTGCTCCAACGCACTTAAAATGTTGAAATCAAGGCCCAATCATCCCAATGGAAGCGGCCAGAAGAGCCAAGACCGAAAAAAGCACCCCAAGTTCGATCAAATGTGAAGGTTTTGCTCACTGTTTTCTTCGATTATAATGGCGTGGTGCATCATGAGTTCTTGCCAACAGGTCTTACGGTTAATAAGGTATACTACAAGGAAGTTATGCAACGTTTGTGTGAAGCAATACGGCTCAAACGATCGGAATTGTGGAAAAACAAATCATGGATTTTGCATCACGATAATGCACCAGCTCACACATCAATGCTTGTTCGTGATTATTTGGCCAAAAACAACACCGTAATCATGCCTCAACCACCATATTCACCAGATTTGACTCTCTGCGCCTTTTTCCCATTCTCGAAACTGAAGAGACCAATGAGAGGAAAGCGTTTTGCCACAATTGATGAGATAAAGTCAGAATCGAAGAACGAGCTGATGGCCATACCGAAAAGCGCATTCCAGAAGTGCTTCGAGGATTGGAAGAAGCGCTGGCATAAGTGGATTATATCTGAGGGGGATTACGAGAAAATGGATATTGATGAATAAATAAATACTTTTCGAAAAAATTCAAAATTCACCTTTTCTTTTGAACACACCGCGTATATAAAAATCAATGTAAGTTTGTTTGTTTCTTTGTCCTCGATATTCTCGGAAATAACTGGACTTATTAGTGACGGGAAGGTTTAGAGAGTAGTTTGAATGAAATCTAATATGTAAAACTGTTGCTATAACGTTTTAAAATTAGTATGAAAACCATTGAACCCGCCATGTTTTGTTTGGGTTAGCCACAGATTGCATATTCAAAAGAAGAAGGTTTTTTTGGGTAGAGTATTTTCAAAATGTAAAACACAAGTAGGTACCTAAATAAGTACTCTATTATTTAGATAAGTTTTGAAAAAATAAACGTTTGGAAAGAATAATAGTTTCTTCGATAGAGATATTTACTTTCGCTGTCAAATCAATTATGGCACCCTAATGACAAGCGAGAATTCACAACCTGAGCAAGGCCGGGTACACATCAGCTAGTAGGTTATATAAATCAATAAATGGGTTAAATTACTCGTTAAATATTTTACTCGCGCACGCCGGGATTTGAACCCGGAACCTCCGGATTCGTAGCCAAGGATCGTAACCACTCAACCACGGAGACCGTCAATCATTAAATATAAGCCTACTTAATTATTCAACGTATTTGCCTTTGAGTGGAAAGGTTTCGAGTTCGATCCTGTTTATTCTCCGTAAATATTTTTTCTTCTCATCACCCCATTCTACCATTCTACCATAACTCAGGCTATATTGAATTACAATTTTCATACTTCGGAGGAAACCGTTAATTGGTTCGGTTTTTAGGATGTATTTAATGATTTAATTATGCACGCATGTATAAATTATAAGGTATTTTAATGGAAGATGCTCCGAGGAACTAGCCTCATTGATCCCTTCGGCACCGGTACACAGTCGCGAAACACGCCAAACGCGCGCCCAACATTTGCACACGGTTGACATTTGTCACATGAGAACGGGTCGCTTCTACGACTCGTTCTTGTGTTCAACAGCTCGGCTGTTGAATGATCTGCCGGCCTCTGTGTTTCCTCCATCCTATAACACGGGTCTCTTCAAGACCCAAGTTCACTCCTTCCTATCTTCTAAAAGACCCTTCACACAGCATCCCCAAAGATGATATAGGCCTTGAGGGAAATTATTTCCCTCAGGGTCTCCTGTGTGGAGGTACTGTAAAAAAAAAGCCAACCCATGGTCGTGAGCCCAAGAGTCACGCACCTATATTATCCAGACGCACGGACAGTGATAACCGGCTTAAAGAGTTTCCCTCAGCCGCCCGCAGTAAGTAGGTCGACACATTAATCAGTGCGATCCAAATACAGTACCCCCCATGGGCGCGGGAAACCCTGCTAAGTCATCAAACGTAGCGAACCACTTCAAGTGACCTGTGGCAGAGGCGTTGGTAACCGAGAGTATGATTCCCACATATAGTAGATATGTTCAACTGCACAGAATGTAAATACAAGAAGACTATAAAATAATTTGCGAAATTACTGCCTCAACACAGGCTAGTGAGGCGGGTTATGTGAAACTTCAACTATAACTGTTATTATATTATTTTCTATTTTTCTTTATAAACCACTGTACACTTACATTATTATATTATACATGTCTTTTAGTTATAGTTAAATTTAATTAAAATAAGGATATTATTATTATACTATAATAGCACACATCCTCAATAATGACTGACAAGCACAGTGTGAATGTATTTGTACATGATCGATTTTTGAGTTTTGGGAAAATTTTTGTAATTATGAAGGGCACAGTTCATTTGTTTTCCAACTATGCATATGGAGTATTATAGCTGTTTGCATATAATATCATATACGAGTATATAAAACAGTAGCTGAAATATCATTTCAGCTACTGTTTGCCTTTGTTGCAAATTATACTGAACTAGCTGATGTGTACCTGGCCTCGCTCGGAATTATTTGTTTTTGGAATAAAGTTACGAAGTTATGAATTTTCTCTAAACAAAGAAACATTTGAAAAATTTATTTCATTCTAAACTTTTATTTTTTCAAAATATATCTAAATAATAAATTTCTTAATATTCTACCCAAACAAACCTTCTTCTCTTGTATATGTAATCTGTGGCTAACTAGAGTGGTATATCTATGGGCTAACCTCAATACAACATGGCGGGTTCAATGTTTCTCATACTAATTTTAAAATGTTATAACAGCAGTTTTACATATTGGAATTCATTCAAACTACTCTCTAAACCTTTCCGTCACGGATAGAACAATTTGTGCTATTTTCAGCGAAATCGGTCCAGTAAATTTCGAGAAAATCGAAAACAGACAGACAGACAAACAAACATTCATTTTTAAATATATAGAGATTATGCGTAGACAATGTTATTGTTGAATTTGTTGTTACTATCGATGTACCTACTATAATATATTTTACACCTGTGCCAATATCGTAATTTAATTTTTATCATAAACTGTGTAAAAACCTCTAAAGGGCGTATATAATGTAATTAATATATAAATATCTACCGAATGAATTTACGGGTTATTTTTGGAAACTAGTATCTAGTGTAACTACCGCAACCTTGTGAGAGTTGTTCTATGAACCCACCATGTGAATATTATCTTTGTCGCCGCTCGCTTGTATGGGTAATCTCAGCATCTTAATCCATCCATCTAACGATAAAACACATAATAATCTCGTGCCACCCGCACGGTATCGCGATGCGGTAAGAAGGAAAGCAAAGACCTGCTTCTTCAAGTCATCCGTTATGCATGTGAGACTTCTTTCATCCCTTCGTCCCTTTCTCCTTTGCCTCCCCTCCCGTCCCTTGGTCCTTTCACCCTCCCTCCGCTCAAAAGACCGCTTCATAACACTCTGATGACAGCATCTTCAGGGTGCATTCATTCAAGGAAGCGCACGCATAAATTGCGCAAGTCGTAATTGAAAAACATGCCTTTATTACGTCTTATTACATGAAACCAGTTGGAAAATCGTTAGTAACGAAGGGAAATATAGGAACTGAGCACAAAATGCGGTTACTTTACTCTTTACTAAAGGTGAAATTCGCGTAAAAGCGTATAATTATTGAATCGTATTCAGAGGTTCCCAACATTTTTTGACTCATTTCAACTTTTATAGTATATTTTTCTTCAGTGTCCATTTATTTATGTTTTTTTTTCATTGGATTACAGCTACTCGTTCAGGTGGGAGACATATTAATATTTTGAAGGGTGATTTTTGTGTTTAATCTCCACCGAATTTTTTCTCCCGAATGTTTTTTTGTGTTTGGAATTTTTTTGTAATGTTATCATCAAAAAATATCGTTGTTACAGTTGATTAGAAAAAATATTATTGAATGAATGAAGAGCATTGTTCATTGGCGAATTTTCAGCTGCATTTGTTTTGTAACTTTGCGTGTGGAATAGTGCTGTATGGCGAGTACGTCTTAAAGGTATGTCGATAGTAGAATCATGGATCAAAACGGAGACAAAATGGAGATGCAAATGTTCCGCCGGTTCAGCGCAATTTGAAACCTTGTTGCGAATATCAAAAAAAGATCTGGGAAGAGTTTGGGTGTAAAATACCCGGCCCCCCCACACCGAGCTCTGGAATAGCGGTTTTTATAATGTCAGCAGTCCGATAGTGTTCTCTCTATCATGATTCATTATCATAAATATACTAAAACATTATTGTAATTGAACACCGATTTAAATACGTTAGTCGTTCTTGGGGACCATTTAGCTGTTTTTCACTGAATACACGTTTATCTATTCACTTGTATATTATATTGGATCTTCTTCCTGTTGGTTCTGGTTACAGATTTAATAGTAGGATACTTTGTGTCTGTATTTAATTTGTTAGATTGACTTGACAACAGTTATAGCTAGGTTTCCATAGACTAGATTCAACAGAATGAGCTGTGGCACGTAGTACAGAGATGTAAGAGTAATAAAACTAAAATTTTAAGAACATACTATGGTTTTTAAAGCAAATGTACAAAGAATTGCAACGTTACATTTAGAAAGTCGAAAATAGTTAAAAGGGTTTTGCATATTCGAGAACAATGGATAAGTTTACAATTTAGAGGATGTGACAAAAAACATATATTTATTTTAAGAAAGCAGCATGGAATATTTTTACAATAGATTTCAGGAATTGTTTTCGGGGATAGTTTTATTAGGATATTTATAATTCTGAGATGGAACACTTATTTTAATAGCTACTGTAATAAAATTTTGCTGGGTGACGGATTGTCTACTCGAGTAAGATAACATTAGATTGGAATACGAGAAGCAATAAAATTATGGTCAAATGGGTAGTTACATAACATTATCACCATCGAGTCTCCTCCAAGGTAGGCAGGGATGTTTGATACATCACCGGAGGTAGTTTTCATGGCATGTATTAAAATAATTTTAAGTACCTACCACAGTAGGTCAAGTACTACTTTACAGAAAAACAGCATAATTTTTCCGATTCGGAAAATTGTTTTCTTTCTGAATTCACCCTTTTGATGGAAATCGCTAAAGCCAGTGTGAAGGAATTCAATTCTCCGTCAAAATTGTCAAAGCACACGCCAGCATTTTTTTAATAGACAATTTGCATGAACACGAATACACTTACCGCCTTTCACTACTTAGTACAGGCAGTTCACTGTTTTACGTCATGGTTTTCACTCAAATTCAGTTTTAATGTAATATAAAAAAGAAAATGCTAACGCATAAAATACGTACGCGTAACAAACGGCTGGTTTCGCCAACGAAACTGAGCTGTGGCTTTTTCTACTTATCAATAGTTACTTTATCCAATGGAATTATTTAACTTATTGTCACACTTGAGCTAGCAAACAAGGCGTTACCCAAATGCATCTGCCGCCTGAATACCTTCCGTTCTGGACCAGCACCCAAATAAGGCGCTAAACGTCACTTTGCAGGTTGCTAACGCAAGTAATACAATAGATAATTTAATTGCTAAATCTATACGGGCAGATAAGAAAATGCCTAAGGTTTCCAATGAAGAAAATTCTGAAACTGTAATTTTATAAAATTCTATGATGTACGAGTACATACCAAAAGTCATTTTCAAGTGTTTTACCTAAAATTACAGTACGTATTTCATATACAACTTAAAAGTTAATAATCTAAGAATATTTATCATTGAATACCTTATATATTTTACTATGTACCTATGTGGAATTTATAAGTAAATCATTCGTAGTATTTCTTGCGTTAGCAGACTACACAGTGTGTATTTTTGAGTGACCTCCCTTAATGTATTTTCATAGAATGGTCGCCGAATTTTTTCTTTGTGTATTCTGTGCACCGGTACCGAAGGGATCAATGACACTAGTTCCTCAGAGCATCTACTATTGAAATAAGCGTAGAACAAGGGCAGCATTCCCAACCAACGCTCCAAGGATTACATTAATAAATAAACCAAACATTTAACTATATACCTATCTAAAATAAAACATTTTATCATATTATATATATTTAATGTTAAATCTATAGATGCTATCACAAACTATTTAAAAAATAAATAAATTATAAATCATGTTTTCAAATACCTTAGTTAGGAAAACATTTTTGTATTCCGTAAAACGGTCCCTACTCAATAAATTAATCACTTAACGGAGAAACAAAGCGCCCCAGGCGGAAAGTTATCTATTTTCAAGGTCAATCTTAATTCAATACTGTTGATTTTTATAATTCTTAAGTATGATTTACCATGTAAAAAATGCTAATAATTTTGGGCGGCTGATACAAAATATTGAAGACAAAAAAAATAAATTAATATTACTTTGTCATATTTAGTGAAAAAGAAAGGAAGCCGTTAAATATTTTGAACATAGCACCCAAAAATCTGAACGATTGCGATTGAATAAGAAATATCAAAACTCATTTCTGGTTACTTACATGTTTTCTTTAATTTTTTCACAATATCAACACGTACGTATAAAGAAATGATGATATTGTATTTTATCGTTCAGAAAGTCAGATTTCATTGTAATAATAATATGTATAAATCAAAATGTTTTGTTTGATAGACACCATTCAGATTATATTCCAGAGTTACTCCAATTCCTAGTTCACAAATCAAACCTTTTTTCTTTTAAACTTTCTTTCACACAATATATCATCCCACTAAAGTTCGGTCTTCTTTTTTCACCGGAATTTCCGGAAACTTTCTGATATTTTATTTAGCCAAGTTGAACGTTCAAAATAGTCTGCGAGCCGTACGAACGGGACTCGCAGACCACAGGTTGTGTACCACTGTTGCTAAACATAACCGCCGGAGTAGAAAAGGACAAGTGAACCAATCCTAATACTATTATATACATCCTAATACTATTATATACATCCTAATACTATTATGTATATACTAGTATGTAGAAATTAAAATTGGAAGAGCGAGAGTTAAAAATACGTAAATTCCAGAACATTTATAAAATTTTCTAACGTTTTAGTCAAAATAATTATTTAATTTTTCAAAGATGGATTAAATTTTTCAAAAATGTATACAATGAAATTAGTTTTTCCATATCTCCAAATTGACTAAATTATGAGCTTTCATAGTGAATTTCGGTAAAACAAATACCCGTGACGACATCTCGAGACACAATTCACTTTTCTATTGGCAGTAACGCATAATGCCGCGCCAGGTATTTTATGTACCGTGACATCACACGCTCACCTGTGAGATTCTTCTAAAATATCAACATTTTGACGGCTTACTCGTATATCGTCGGTAATTAGAAGTATTTTCGAAAATTCAAAAAGTCTTATCCTCAGCACTCTCTAATATTAAACGCATTTTGTAAATAACGCAACATTTCATTGCAGGAGACAACCTCATTGTCTATCCCATTTAACAGGGAGCGCACTGTTTTATGCAGAACAAGTGTATTAAAACTCAAATACTACCGGGAAACTGTAGAGCTATTCATTATTTTATTAATAATCCTAGAAAACTCGTATATTTACGCATTGGCATTGAATCCAAGCGGCCATTATTTGTGGAAATACCCGCCGTCTTTGTTCCACGACAGTTTATGGAAAAAAGTAATGGCGATGAAAGAATTTCCAAAATTAATCTCAACCGGAAAATTATTTAGGTTAGGGCTGACAAATTTTAAATTGGCGTCATTTTGAAGAAGAATATGCGAACATTGAAGTGAATTAAAACGCAACTGCACTGTACAAATATTTTATATGTGTAGAGTGGTAGGTAACCCTGCTGAAAGACCACTTAAATGATACTAGAGGGGTAGATACTCTCAGTATCGCCCCGGTGAAAGACCGCCACTCAGAATCGAAAAGTTGGCTGAAATGCCTTTAGCCGTGGTTGGTAACCAGATGCAATTAGCCAGATGCTCCCTAACTTTCCTCTTCCCCATCTCCTTTTCAACTTTATTATTTTATTATTGTTTTAAGTGTATTAAGTGTATTATGTATTAAGTGTATTAAGAGTATTAAAGGTATTAAGTGTTTTAAGTGTAATAATAGTATTAAGTATATTAAAAGTATTAAGAGTATTAAGTGTATTAAGTATATTAAGAGTATTAAGTGTATTAAATGTATTAAGAGTATTGTGTGTATTAAGAGTATTAAATGTATTAAGTGTGTTGAGTGTATTAATTCTATTAAGATTATTAAGTGTGTTGAGTGTATTAGGTGTATTAAGTGTATTACGTGTATTTAGTGTATTAAGTGTATTAAATGTATAAAGTGTATTTTATTGTATTTCATTTGCATTATAATAGTCAAATTAAAGTACGTATTGTTGCATCACTAGAATCCAGTGCGTTTGTGATGTGAACCCCCATAAACAAAATATAAGATAATAAGGCAAACTTGTTCAAATTCTGTGCTAAAAAATCCACCCTCCGTATTAATACTGCCGGAAAGCGAGTCCAAAATGAATCTCATACGTAATATTTCTTTCAGTACTTATGAAACTTTCGGTTCTAAGAAATTGTTCATACAAAAACTGGTAAATATTTCCAGTTGTGACTCAGTTGAAAAAGTCATACTTTAAAAAAAAAAGATAAAAATTCAATAAAAATATTTCCTTATGCGGAAATATATAATAATACACTTAATTTATTACCTTATTTAAAAAAACGATATTAAAGGAGAATTGACGCCATCATTAGGTGACATTTGTCGGAAGTGCCAACTACATAAAATGGATACTTAAAAACTAGGTTATTAGGTTGTTACGTTCTTAGTTTGGATTAATTAAGAAAAAAATCCAAACTAAGAACCTAAGAACCTGTTTAGTATATTTAATATTAACAGTTTAAAATTATTTTTACTTATCTAAAAGCGTTCCAGTTTCAATCAGTTTCTTGTGTTAATTGAGATTATCGTATTTAAAACAATCTTTAATAAACTACAATATTATTTATGCTCATTAGTCACAGATGTATTTTTTTTATTAATTATTAAGTTAAAATAAATATATAATTATTTCACTTTCTTAACTTAATCACATACATATTATATTAATTAACGACATACATACATATTATATTAATTAATTACATACACACATATTATATTAATTAATTACATGCATACATATTATATTAATTAATTACATACTCACACATATTATATTAATTAATTACATACATCCATATTATATTAATTAACTACATACATACATATTATATTAATTAATTACATACATACATATTATATTAATTAACTACATACATACATATTATATTAATTAACTTCATACATTCAGATTACATTAATTAATTACATACATACATATTATATTAATTAACTACATACATACATATTATATTAATTAACTACATACATATATACATATTACATTAATTAATTACATACATAGATATTATATTAATTAACTACATACATACATATTATATTAATTAACTACATACATACATATTATATTAATTAACTGCATACATAATTATAATATTAATTAATTACATACATACATATTATATTAATTAAAAGCATACATACATATTATGTTAATTAACTACATACATAGATATTATATTAATTAAATACATACATACATATTATTACTTATAACATATTTTAATAGTAGCATTATATATCATATTACTTAATATTACATTATATTATTTCTATACCTGACATATCATTCCTACATTACATATTATTCCTATCTTACATATGATAGCTATCTTATTTATTATTCTTTAATAAGGAGATTGTATATATATACACCCTCATGGCCTATGCTTCTTTTACCACTTTCAGTCTTTACTGTATTCGTGTACAATTTATTATGTTGTCTTGTGTAGTGTTCGTGTACTTGTGATGTTTTTATAAATGCCGTGTTCGTGTGTATAAGTTCATTTTGTATTTTGTAGATCAATATGTATACATTACATTCGTACAGTTTTTTGATTTTCAGCAAGTTCATTTCTTGGCATAGCTTTTTTGTGGGGGTGTCTGGGTTATAATTGAAAAGTTTTTTTTTATACTGTATTCTGTATTATTTGTAATTCGTTAAAGTATGTGCTACAACCCAAACACCAACTTATAACTGACGAACTAACTACTAATGTCGGCACTCTTACCTTTACTATTGGTTCCTTAAATAGAATACGTGTAGGCAGACAATACAGAATAATTGCTATTATTAAAGAACGCAATATAAAGCGATCTTCCAAATTTTAGAAAAGTTGAACCTACTTAGAATGTCGAACGATTCTAGAATCTTCACTGTATCTACCCATAAAATATTTTTTCTGAAGCAGCAAAAATGTCGAAACGGTGAAATTCCTTTGCTATTTTCAGCTGGAAAAGTAATTTCGCCCATGAACTATCGAGCTTTGAAAAATACATTAAAATACGAAAAAACAGGATAACGCGCCGTTTCGCTTGTTTAATATTCTTCAATAATTCAATAAGAAAAAAGGTTTGGTAAAAAAAAAAAATCGGCTGAAACCTAGTTTCACATACCCTTTTTTATAAATCTGAAGATTTTTATTTATTGTTTTTGGCACGTGTTTCCAGACACGGTACACAGTACCTATTTATATTTTCACAGAATATTGATTCACCAAAAAAATATCATGATTCGATACTTTTAACGATTCAAAATTCACATCCCTAATTGGGGAAAAATGCCGAAAACATAATTATCTATAAAAACCCTCACTTTACGCATTGATACAGAGAAAACAAGGTTGGTCCTTGATGTGCTTAAAATTGCACGATATCGACCCGTCTGGAAAATATGACAACTAGTCTTATGCTCTTATGCTCATAATATGGGATGGTACAACGTCTGGAATCTTATATACGAAAAGCAGTCGAATTTCACGTTTTTATTTATTTATGATATCGCGTTAGAGTTTCTACCCCCCAGAACCAGTTTTTGTGAGACTAAAGGAATTGGGAAAAGGAAAGAGATGGAGGAGATGCATAAGGTTTGAAAGTATTAACCTCTTAAAATCTGGAGGCCTGCTCTGGTTCTTTTTAAAGAAAATTGATAAAAAAAAAAACATTTTTGAGACATTTTGCTTAACTGCGATTCCGATTCCGTGTCAATGACAATACATTTTTAAAGGTTATGTAGGTTATGTGTACATGTTAATTATTCCTTACTTTACAAGGGCGGTTTACTATAATTTTTAGAATTTAAATAACTTTTATTTGACATTTCAAGCTTTTGGCATAGGCACTTAACAAACATCGCAATTACGTTAAATCGTTAAATAGCATTATTATGCGATAAATAACCCAATAATACAGTTTAAATTTAATACTTCTGAAAATATCGAGTTTGACTTTTGTTAAAACTACGCATATATCGATATTTTTAAAGAATGTCGCTCGCTGAATAACAGCTGTCATCCGAGAGAACCGGAACCACAGTTAAGCAAGAAGTCTTTAAGCCTAAAGAAAAGGATAATCAGTTTTCCTTAAAAAGAAGCAGAATAGACCTCCAGGTTACTGTACATAGATATAGCCATCCATCCACTTATCTCGATTACAAAGCCTTAAAAAATATGCTCCCATATTAAATTATCTTAGAATATGTCGTGGAATCACATCCCTTTGGAAAGTACCACTAATTTCTGCACAATGTGATTTATTTCAATTTTTTCTTTACATATACGAGGTGTGTTCAAAAGAAAAGGTGAATTTTGAATTTTCGCGGGTTGTGTACATTCGATTATCGATTTTTTTATTGTTGTTATGTTGGTACACATATGTTTATCATATGTTAGCATTATCACCCATTTTAGATTAGTGGTTTGTTTTTGACAACTGGAAAGGTTAGTCACGTTTTTGTGTGTTCTTCGATTTTTTACTTTTGAAAAAAATTTCCTATTCCCGAAACTGAAGAGACCAATGAAAGGAAAGTCTTTTTCCACAATTGACGAGATAAAGTCAGAATCGAGGAACGAGCTGATGGCCATACCGAAAAGCACATTCCAGAAGTGCTTCAAGGATTGGAAGAAGCGCTGGCATAAGTGCATTATATCTGAGGGGGCTTACTTTGAAGGCGAGAAAATGGATATTGATGAATAAATAAATATTTTTCGAAAAAATTCGATATTCACCTTTTCTTTTGAACACACCTTGTACACATACATTTTTTAATTTTTTTATTGTTCTCTACTTGCTACGCTAGCTTGGGCCATATTGTAGCAAGTAGTCCATTTATTTTCGTTGTAAAGTCAAATAAAATAATCTAATTTATTAACATGATAACACTTCACATTATTTAATATTAAAAAAAACAAAAAATAATTTAAAAATACGCATTAAAAAAAAACAGATTTATGTTGTAAAAGTATACTCATTACAGTCTAATAAACAACACAGAAAAGGTGAAACAACGTAGGAATAAATCATTTTGAATAAATTTACAAATAGACTAAATCAAATCAACGCGATAACATGCATGATATTTTCAGCTGCCGAGAGAACACTCCTGTGATAAATGTGAAAAATATACATTTGGGCCATAGTGCAAAGTTGCGTCGTTTTTATCTTTGAATCATCTTGTTGTTGCCATTTAAAGTGATCTAAACGATTGCGCCGCTCTTTAATTTTCCTTCTATTAAGTGCAAGGCTTTATAAAAGAATCTATTTATATTAGATTGAATACACACAAGAGTCCTCCAACTCTCCGGAGCCAGTGGGACTATGGCACCGCCAATTGGGGTATGTTGTGAAGCCTCGGGAGCCAATAAGGGAAGGAGATCGGGTAGACGAAGGTTGATAAGTGTTGTTATTATGTACTAACGTAACTCTATGGACTACTTCTATAAGTTTGTCTTTGAGATATAACCTCTGCTGAGTCACTTGTAAAACCAGGGTCAACCCGAACAGTCAATAAATGTACATTTCATTTACAAGTACTTTTTAATACAATACAACAATAAGTAAAATAACTTATTAATATATGTATTTATTTCCCTCGATCCGCCACCATGGCTGTTCTCCTAGAGTATTTTAATTCAATTAAATTACACAATAATTATTTTCCTTCAACCGAGAAAGGGTCTAGGGACTGAAATGTATATTCTTTTCGAGGTTTCTTTTAAAGTACAGCCATTCATTAATAATGGCGTCCATATTTAGTAAAAAAAAAACAATCATTTATATATTTCCACAATTCCCAGCAAAACATTTCCGCGAAACCATTTTTAGGGCCTCTCCCGAAATTTATAATGATATATTTGTGAGGGGTATTACTTTGAAAGGTGTACGAAATAAACATATAATGCCAGTATGAAAAACATCATAGAATTATTCTGCCTCAAAGGTTATACGAAATTGTTTGGTAGTATATTGTTATTTCAGGTTAGAACTATTAAAATTGTCGAACGTGTGTTGAATACATTATTTAAACGTATCAAATAAAACAAAGTCGAATACATTTTGATTATTAGCAAGTTGTTTTCTGCGCGTGAAAAATCTTGTTGGGAATTAAATTAAATATGAAAATGCCCTTTAAATTTAAACGTACGAACTTTATTTTTTGATAAATTTAATATTCAAATTATCTTGCTAAATTATATTACGTAATGTTAAAAAATTTTCAAAAAACATGTGGATGAAAAACTAGAAAGAACGCATTGGATTTAATATCAACCTTAGTAAATTAATCTGAAAATTGATTTACGTGTCCTTCTGACATACTATCCTCTAAACTTACTCTAAAGAACTGTTAGCATCGTCGACCGTATTATGTCTTGAGGATTAGAAGTTACCTCACATTACACATGCCACACACACCGCTAAGTGATCGCAGACAGACGTACAGTGAACCTATTTTGAATGCAGCCCAACTAGTGTGGGTTACAAATACTGAAATACGCACGGTACACTCAATTCAACTGTATGTAAAAATCTTGTAGTCTTGAAGTGTTGGAATAGATGACGCTTTATTTTATAAATGGACTCAGAAAATAGGTAGGACTATACCAACAATACATTGAATAGCAATAATGTATTGAATAACGATCCTCAAATTCTTCTCTCGTTTTTTTAGTGCAATTTGCAGTACGACATTATAATTCAATTTCTTTTTTGTGAAAACACAGAATATCTGTAAAAGTCACAAATTATTATTGTTGAAAACGTAGGTCAGCATTTAATTGTAGACATTTATTATCTTGGAACTACAAAATGTCATTACCAGGGCAACACCAAGCTAAAGCTACTGACTTTATTTTTGAAATATGTTCCTCACAATCAAATGTTTTTTTTACATATTCGCGTATGACAGTTCATTTTAAAGAAGCATAGTAATTAATTATGTTTTTTTTTTAAATTTGTAATATTGATCAATGAATTTAATTTATCTAACATCTATTACATGGTTATATCGGTACATAAAATTACAGAAATACAAAAAAAACGCCTTTCCATGTAATTATCTTGTATATTCCTTGCAACATAAGTTTAAACATAAAAGTATTTTAGAATATGATGTAGAATCATCTCCTTTCAGAAAGTACCATTAATTTCTGAACACCGTTTGGTTAAAGTGAAATACATGTACTTGAATCATTGTATTTTTACTCACTATAATTTTCCTATGAGCCATCGTTGTGTTATTTAAAACATTTCAAACGATCTAAGCTCCCTCAATTTTTGTCTGCTGTAAATCTCAAACTGTATTTTAGCTATCAACCATTGTAGTATTATTTTTCTGGGTGGATAAACAAACAAAAAAATTCTGTTTAGTGTATTATAAAAATATTTAATTAGAATTGAATTTTAATTACAGTAATTAGGCGCACTGTACGTCGCGGCAGTAGGTAGGGGGTACAGTCCTGCCATGCAGAGTTCATCGCCCTTGTGCGTAAGGCAACCTGTCTATTCAGATACCGTCCCCCCCGTCCAGGTGACGTAGCTAGTAGCTACCGGCAGCACTGCGGTACCCTGTGGCAGGGGTAGGACTGTGTACTGTGTGCTTTATGCGAGAAGGTTGAAGGGACGAGAAGTACTGCTGTGTGTATAGTGTACTGTACGCTTTTTAGGGCAGGGATGGTTTGGGTTATGGTTCCTGAAAGAGTCATCCATTTTGTTTTTATTTTTTTTATTTTTACATTAAGTCTTTATTTACGTATTATTCGGAATGATTATTTGAAACCGGTTCGCTATTTGAGTTCGCTTGCTGTTGATATCTACTAAATTGATTTCTTCAAACTTCGGTTTTGGCCAATATTCCAATCTTCCTCTTCCCCATTTCCTTTCCTTCCCTACTCTCTTTAACCTCACAACATACTCCAATAATTGGGGATGCTCTGAACATGGGAGAGTTGGGATTCTTGTGTGGCATTAACATAAAAGGCATATACCTTTTACCTAGCCTAACGTAACCATGCCCGATCTAAGATTTCCAATGAACTGATCCTGAAACAGTTCCATATTCTTTTTCAAAGTGCCATTTAACCATCTCCCAGAATTTTGTGCAACTGTATTTTAGAAAAACATTTTTTTAATGAATGGAAGATACTCTCAGTATCGCCCTGGTGAAAGACCACCATTCAGAATTGTAACGTTGCTTGAAATGGCTTTTAGTCGTGTTTGGTGACCCGATCTGAACAGCCAGGTATTTCCCCATCTTCCTCTTCCCCTCCCCAATACCTTCAGACTCACAACATTCCCCAATTGGGGATGTCATAGTCTCACTGGCTCCAGACGGTTGGGAGCAGTTGGGACTCTTGTGCGGTATTCAATTAAAAAATTAAAAAATGAATTTCTCGATCTTTATGAAATCGTCTGTATGTGCCTAATAACTATACTCGTGGAAGATCTCATGTACTATTTTATGCTTCAAAAGCGAGAACTTCTGCATATCAGAACACGCCAATCAACAGAGCGGTCCATGTGTTTAACGATGCTGCAATAACTGTTAACATTTTTAACTTCATTTATCTACTACTTTATTATGACATGTCACATAATTCACTTTACTTGTTTGTTCCATTATACCATTTCTTTAATTCTGCAGTTTTTTCTAATATTTATTATATCTGTAAAAAATTGGGGAACATGAAAAATAAATAAATATATAAATATTATAATATCCACTGTAGTATGGCAAGATAATTGACATATTCAGTGAAAGAACGTTTAGCCCCAGAACGTTTCAAAATTTCTCGAATCTATTCACTTCTGTCTTTCAGAAAGCCCAAATCATTCTGTTGTTTCCACTTGATCACAACAGTACTTTCTCTTGTATAAATATTGTTATAAGTACACCGTACATGGTATTTATGATTTTTGTTATTTCTTTGTATGTTTGATATTAACCTGTTGTATACAATACTAGCTGGTTTTTTTTGGAATAAAGTAATGAAGTTGTGAATTCTTGCTTTTCATTTGGGTGCCATAATTGATTTGACAGCGATAGTAATGCCTTCATAATAATAATAAGAGTTAATTTATATAGGGCAGTTTTGTGACGACTATTACTATCTCTAAACAATGAAACAAAGAAACATTAATTTGAAAATTTTACATCATTCCAAACATTTATTTTTTCAAAATATATCTAAATAATAAAGTATCAAGTAATATTCTACCTTCTTCGTTGGAATAAGTAATCTGTGGCTAACCAGAGTGGTATATCTATGGGCTAACCTCAATACAACATGGCGCTTTCAATGTTTTTCATACTAATTTTAAAACTTTATAGCAACAGTTTTACATATAGGATTTCATTCAACCTACTCATTAATTCTTTAAATAATTATTTAAAGAATTAATGAGTAGTTAGAGACTTTAATTCTTCCGGAAGGATTTCATTAAATCTTTCCGGCATTAATTAGAACAAACTGTGGTATTTTCAGCTAAACCGGTAGAGTAATTATCGATAAAATCGAGGACAGATAGACAAACATTCATTTTTATATACAGATAAATAAAATAAAATAAAATATTAAGTTATAGACCATTAAAATAATAAGTTTTTGTTAAAATCTCATTAATATCGATGTGCTTTATACTAGCTTACCTTGTAAAGCACAGCTCAAAGGTTGCAATGAATAAGATCTAAGTAAACTTAAATAAGCTTTTTTCTTTACACTGTAAATCAATCAATCTATATGCATGTCTAGCTAAAAGCTCATGATCGATGAGTTCTGCCGTCTTGAAATTCGTTCTTCCTTTGTCTTATTGTGCTAACACTGACGTTATTGGTTGTGTAGTTTCATCGTGTGACGTCGAAGGTGGTTGTTAGTCTCACTAAAACTCACTAACGGTGAATTTTAGCGTCATGAATTCGCACAAATAAGGGAGATGAGTCATGCACCATTATTAGTATGGAACCAGAGGTGTAAAGCGTGTCGCCAACATACTTTACCCATACTACTGCAGGTCACATCTACGCACAGCTGCACCCCGCTGTTTCTACCTACACACCAAACGCATAAGTTTAATTTGCTTCACCGCGCCCTTATTTAATAAACCGTGCAGATTGGTCGTACCTCGGTGACAGTCGGCAAGCTTCAATGACATATCTCACTTTTTTTTTGTTTTCTTGTAGTGTAACATGTAAAAAAAAATCATTAAAAATAAAAATAAATATAATATTCGGAATTTCTAGGTCGGCACAACCGCTAGTTTTAGCAAACACCGATAACAATCAGAGAGGATTATTGTAAATTATTAGGGTATTAGGTTAAAATGCCAGGGTAGTTGCAGCTATTCCTCAACAAAACTTTGAAATGAAATACCACTATTTATTCGAAGGTCGGCATCGTTACAGTGCTTCAAGAAGTGTTAGTTGTAAGTCACTAGTTATAAATCTTACTTGTAAGAGCCATTAGTAAAAAATCTTAGCTGTAAGGTATTATAAGTTTAATTTACACTTTGAATATAATACCGAATCCTTAAAATTCCATAACTTCATCACGCTTCAAACGCGACGCTTAATATTTGATCAAATCTTATTATTTAAAATTATGAATAATATCCTGGACTCGCCAGAGCTCATTAACTTTATAAACATTCAGATATCATCAAGACCAACCAGAAAAAACATTTTTTTTTATTTGCCCGCATGCAGGACAAATATTAGGATAAATTCTCCAATTCCCCGCATTTGTGCGCAATATAACGCACAATTTCACAATATCGACATTCTTCACAATGCCCTTTCAAAACATCGAACCGCAGTAATACGTAAGACCACAAATTGATGCACGAGTATAAAATGTATCATGTCCCGATCCTATCTTCCTCTTCCTCCCCCCTTCATTTTTATTTTATTTTTTCTAATAAAACATCTTTACTTAACCAATTTCAGCATAAGAAACTTACCTTTTGTAAAACTTCCTTTTATATAAATCTGTATTAAAGTTTCTTACAAATAAATACGTGATAGGTTAAATTAATTATTCGATTTATTTGAATAACTTATTGAAGCTTATAAATATCATCGTAATATTTAATCATTGTAGAAGATAAAATGAACAAATCTCAAATGAAACATGAAACAGACTTATACCAAAGTCAACAATCATTTCGCATGTAAATAAAAATCGTATAGGTATATCCGAGACACTATCTAAATTACAAATATATTTGGGAAGAATATGGGAATTAATTGAGGATAATATTGCTAAGTCTTAAATTTGAAGTACGATATCGATAAACATTGTGTAAAATAAAAAGGGATCATTAGCTCAGTAGTTAGAGCGTTGTCAGGGGTCTTGGGGTCGATCCTCTATGATTAAATAAATAAGTTGTAAAGCGCCATTGAGTTGATTTTCCCACGAAAACGGCGCTATATAAATAATTATTATTATGGCGATCACAAGCCACATGCAAACGAAGTTACATCGTCGTATCCTACGAGTTGTATAGAGGGGGAGGATTGCTCTGATGGTGATTAACCTTCGGTACGATAAGACACCAGGGGCCTTTACAAGTCTAGTGTAGTAGTACTCCAAGTAGTCCGGATTACGCTAACAAGCTAAAGTTTGCGTTTATTAAGAGACAAATCCGTGACGCAAACGCAAGAGACGACGATGCGTTTATGAAAACTGTCAAAATGTGTTGTATATTTAATTTGCGTTAGCTAACGATAGAGACTTAGGCCTCAGCAGGAGAAGAAGAAGACAGGTATCTAACTCGGTGAAAGCTCTCTCGCCGGTCCTGTTTAGTCGCATACCCCTGAAGAGCGAGGCGTTCGATGTGTTGGGTGACTTGCGACGCGACGCAGAACGCAATGGCTGGCTGCGTGGTGTGTACTGTGCACTGTGTAGTGTAACCCGCATAGTGTCAATACTTAACACTCATTGCCGTGGAATTATACAGATTAGCTTTCACTGCACGGAACGTGTCAGTCTAGTTACTATGGAGATTAGACTAGAGAGTCACAGATTGGTTTCAGACAAGAACCACTGACAACTATCATCACCGCTTTCATAAATTTATCGGAATTTATTTTGCTTTTTCTTTTTTTTTTGGAGATGCACAGTTTTCCAGCCCAGCCTAGAAATCATATGAAGAGTACAATATTCTATACTCAAATTGCTCTTTAGCAAAGCTGAATATAAACAAAGACATGGTGTACCTAAATCATTGCTATACTATTCTGTAAATTTATTACCTGTTCGTGCTATATTGTGGATTAAAATTGTGAATTAGTACACTTCCTTGGTACTGTGTCCAAAAATTTACAATATGTTACCAAAATCAATAAAAAAATTTGAACTGATTTTCAGTAGAAGATACTTGCTGAAAAAATGGATATGTGAGAAAGATTTTTTGTTCTTGTTTCCATTTTTCTCTGATTTTCCCTGTTTTTTTATACACCCTTTTTTGTTTTTGATTTTATTTATATCTTTGTACCCTATTCCATTCTTATTAATGCGGTTTTATTATTATAATGGAATATATATGCACCTTTCTCGGATTTAAAATATGGGCTGTTTTCAAGGATCCATTGACAAACTGATATCAATCAGTTCAATGGACTTTAATGTGAAAAATTAAGTAAATATTGTACATGTTTTTAAATTATGCTGGTTTTAATCATCTTTTAAGGAATTTTAGAAAATAACCTTCAGAAAATGCGGAAGTATCGGGGAATACATTGGGGTAGATTTCCACCCATTTCCGTAATGAAACGGATAAAAAAGGGGAAGAAGGGAGCTAGGAAGTACTGACTTAGAGGTTCAAATTTATTTAAAAGGAATTTATATTGAAAAAAAAAACATGAAATCTGTTGTGGCATTTATTTATTTGATTATACGCCCTCTATATCTGAGTTTTAACATGGATCTGAGAACATAACATAAAGAGCTATCGAAAATTATAAGTACATGGAGATTCTAAACCAAAAAGTAATGAACAATCTTCTTCAAACCTTTAACAGTGACATAAAATAGAAAACAAAATAATATGATAACACAAATCATTAACGCTCCATTATCCAAGCTACATATTGTAGGATTCATCAGAGTGCTGGTATAGATGACACTTTACTGTATAAATGGAGTCAGCAAATACATCAACAACAACTCCAAACCTGTTGCCCAGATCTTGCATCCTATTGGTTAATGAATGAGACCGATAGTTGGTTGTGTAAGTGTTGCAGAAAAAAATTATAGTTTGTCTTGTGTTCCTCGTCGGTACGTGTAATTTAATAGTGGCGAGGATGTCAGGGCTGTCAATTAGGTTCTTAATGATTCTATATAATACAACTAGGTCTGACATAATTCTCCTGTCGGATAGAATCGCATCAGATCAGATGTAATCGTAATCAGATGCAATCGATTCATCTAACATACATGCAAGAAACTATTTTATTTACGAGTAATTAGGTATAATTGCTACACCGTCAGAAAATATTTAAAATAATCAATATTCAGTCTGACATTTAAAAGCAGTCAAAATTGAAGGCGCTGCGATCGTTTAAAAGGGTTTTAAATGGCAACACAAAGCTAGCGCATAGGAAAATCAAAAAAAGTTTAAAAAAATACAACGTATCAAGTGCATATATTTTGCTACTAAACGCTGTTAAGAAATTAGTTATTCCTTCCGAAAGGAGATGATTCTACATCATATTCTAAGATTATTTTATGTTTAAACGTTTTTTATTTATTATTTAACGCTTTGCAAGGAAGACAATTACATGGAAAGGCGATTTTTTCATTCTGGAATTTTATTTATTGAAATAACCATGCATGGATTAGACGTTATAAAATATTTACGATGATTTTCCTTGTTTCTTTAAAATGAACTGTCAACCGCGAATATGTGAGAACATTTAAATATGAGGAACACATTATAAAGACAAAGTCAGTAGCTTTAACTTGGTGTTTGCCATAGTAATGACATATTTTAATTCCAAAATAACAAATATCTACAATTAAATGCCAAGCTATACCTACTCGTAGAGCTATTTGACGCAGCTCATCGTTTCGGAATGGCAGGTTAATTGTTGTTTGTTTCATATATGTGAGGGAAACTTTTTTTTATTGCGATTTACATGCGATTATGTTATTAACCTTATGTTAGGTTATTATTTTTATAAATGAATGTTGTTTTATTAGAAAACATTACCTACATATCACATTACGGTAGTGGCTCCAGGGGGTTGATCCTTACGGGGAATTTGTTTTGACTTTTACATTTTCATTCAGACACAGAGATAAAACTGGCGCCGCTAGCGTATCCTATATCGTAGATTGGATAGTGGGTAGTTTACATTACGCTAGGAAGGAGGGAGGAACGAGAAGCCAGGAGAATGAAATGTGAAGGTGGAATGTGTCTGGGTTAGAAGGATATTAGATGGAAATTAGAAGTGATGAAATAATAATTCTCGTAAATATTAAGAAGCATTCACACATGTGCGATTATTCGTCGCTGACTATAAGTTTGAGGTCATTGGATAGACAAAATCGACTATTGAACTATTAGCTACATCAGAATTTTTATTAATCTTTCTCAATCTACCGTATCGTTATAGGAAAGCAATATTGCTGTAACAGTCAAGGCCATGTAAAAAAACGCAGGATTTTAATTTAATAAAAGGAACATTGACAAAACGAAGAGTTTTCCAATTTTCTGAAGTTCTTATTTTTCATTATTGAATGTAAATCAATTTTAATCATGTTATTATTAAGTTCTGCAAGCATTTTAGATTGTATTATATAGCTGTTTCGGCGTGCAAGGCCATTTTAAAACTGCTGTTTCAAAATGGCCTTGAACGCCGAAATAGCTTCACAATAATGAAAACTATAATACTCGCAGAACTTTAATAACATTATTAAATTTGATTTTCATGAAATTTCTATTAAAAATTAAACGGAGTTCTACGAATTAAACGCAAAAAATAATAATAATTAAATTTAAATACCTATTTTTAAGTGTAACATATACCTATACCTTTGACGGCCTCCATGGTCGAGGGGTAAGGCTCTCGACTACGAATCGGAAGGTCGCGGGTTAAAATCCCGGCATGCGCATGTAAATTTTATTTAAATAATTTGTGCTGTTTCACAATTCCTCTTCATCTTCTCCTTCCCCTCCCCAATACCTTCAGCCTCACAACATTCCCCAATTGGGGATGCCATAGTCTCACTGGCTCCAGACGGTTGGGAGCAGTTGGGACTCTTGTGCGGCGTTCATATAAAAAAAAATAGCAACAAAAAAAATCTTTAAATTTATGCATGAATTATTAGAAAGATAAGCTACATCTTTTTTTTCTTGTACAATGTTCGTAATTATTTTTCACATTTTTTTTAAATATTGCTTGGTAACATGTTGAATATTTTAGGCACTCCAGGGTTGGCTGTCCCTAATTATTATTATATTTTGGTACACGCACGACTTCATTATTTGTGAACCCAGTGTTGTGCTCATGTTCTACTTTTCTTTTATATTCAGGGTCCGATATATTGTGAATCAATATTCTATACCATAATAAGGCCTGCACCGGAAAGAGAAATACATTCTGATACAACAATTAAATATTTCGTTTCTGTGGGAACATATGTTTCTAAAGTATTAATTTAACATTAGAAATTTGAACCGATTGTAAATAATTTAAATTAACTTTGAAAGAACGTCTCCAAGTGGTAATTCTATACTGTAAAGTTAATTCTGAGAGTGACAAGCAAATAATTCAAGAACGAAACTTTTCAATTTGTATAGCGTACCCACTATTGTCCGAAGCCTTCTGAAAATTTTAATTTTGAAATAGTTATTTTTACAAACAGAATTACGTCCACACATTAAAATTATCTCCAGTTTATTCAATTAACATATAGAACGAAAAAACTTTCCCAATATTTTGAAGCTAAATTAAGAGCGATTATAAAAGCTGAAAGAGAGCGACTTATAGTTGTCACGATTCGAACACCATATATAATATTATGTACATACATTTAACACCTCACAAAATACTCACAATACCAGGACGAGACATGCACATCAACTACAAATAGGTACCTAAAACAAACACATCCTTCAATCTTCACTGGCTCAAATGTCCTGAAAGAATCCAGTTCAACCTTTGCTGGATGGTATTTAAAACAATATTTCGGAACTATACATCCATGAAAATTCTAATTCAGTCAACAGTCAACTCTTAGATCAGCGACGTCATCAGCTATCGGAAGGCTAAAGTATCCAAACCGCACACCAGATACTAAGTTTGGTGAGCGAGCTTTCAACGCGTCAGGCCCTAAAGCTTCGAATAAACTGCCATACGATCTAAGATTGATTAAAGACTCGACAGAATTCAGAGCAAAACTCATCTCTTCGGAAAGTCATATCCATGAATGGTTCAGTTGCATACCCAATTGACATGGCGAATCTAGCCGTTAGTATCTACCCAAAGTAATTAATAGAAAAATTTGAAACTTTAGACAGAAAGAAAGATTTAGACAGTAACATTTAAGTGTGCGGTGTTTTCTAATATTGTGTCCTCTGAATGCAAAAGCATATCTTCTTAGGCGAAAACTTCGTAATTTAACGTTTTAATCTGGAGTGACCTGCCAGGTAAGAATGTTTCTGTGTATGTTTGTGCATAATAAGATGAACCCTAGCTAGTAGTGTTTGTACAGCGCCCTTGAGGTGATTTTTTCACAAAAACGGCGTTATACACGTCATCCAAATATTATTATTATTATCCTTTGGCCGAAAACACTACAGATACCAGGCTATTAAGCTTTACAGTTCACTTTCTACACAATTAAAAACATCTAGCCTTGCACAATGCAAAATAAACACATGGAACTGGCTGAAATCCTCCTAGAATATAACAATTTTTTTATCACAATGTAATTTTTTATCAATTTGTTACTTAATTTTATTTATTTGCTACTGGTTTCGACACATCCATGTAATTCACTATCATACTTTATAATATTAAAAAAAAATTGTTTACCCTATTACACATTTTTTTCCATATTTATAAGCTAAATTTTATTATACGAGTATTTGTGTTGAAATTGTTTAAAATCCTTTTGCAATTGCAAAATTTTAAATTGTATTATTTTGTAATTTTAAACAGCGTTCTACTATACTAAATTAATTTAATCTTGATGGAATCCTAGCTTGGAGGACATATACATTCCCCTTTAATAAAAAAACATGTTTAGTAAATAATACATAATAATATTTAAAAAAAATAAAAATTATATTATACACACTCTCCTGACAGTGATGTCCTTGGAAAACGTCACTGAGAAACAGCCTTTTGCCTTGTTTACACCTGCTTATTATTTTTAGCGAAAAAAGGACAGCAAGTGAATACCTACATTGATTGAATTTTAAAATTATATTTAATTATCACGCCCTTAACTTCCATTTTTTCAGCAAAAATAATAATCATCGGAGATCATTAGAATGGTGAGATGATCAAAAGAAGGTGAGGGAACGAGAGAGAGTAAAGAAGAATAATTAGATAAAATAATATGTGCAGGGGAGGCCGCACGAGCTAGCTCCTGCATCTACTGCACCTTTGTGTAGCGGCGCTGCAGTTGGTCTAGTTGGCGACTAGGTCTGGATAGCTGGTGTGTCATGTATTATGTAAAAGTGTGGAGTGTGAGGAGTGCGTGTGGGGTGTGAAGGAGTGGGGTGCAGTCCGCAAAAAAAAACATAATTTTTTTTTATCCAATTAGTCTTTTATGTTCTATGTTTTAAGCACGTGGTTTTCGTATTTCAATTATTGAGAAATCTCGAGAGGTAAAAAAAATAACATTTGGTGAACGGTTAGTAGTTGAACGTAAAAATGTTGGGTTCCCATCCAGGCGTAGTTATATCAATTTATTAGCTAGCTAAGTCCTCCATCACTGCACCAGCTATTTTCTGCGTATAATGATAGTATTAGGAGTTTGCCTTTCTTTAAAAAATTATATAATAACATAGCTAAAGTCATTTAATGCATAGTAGTCGGATAATTTGTATAGAGCCGTTTTTGTGAAAAATTACCGCAAGGGCGATGTGCAAATATTACTTCATGTTCTCTAATTATATACAAACGTTGTCCATATTTGTTTCTACGCTTAGCAACCATTAATCCTCCGATAAAATTGACACGAGTATTGCAAGTGTGTTCTAGTCTATTTGCATATAATATAATAGGGCTATTATTGATCTGAAATATAATATTGTATTACAGATTTACCATTACTGAAAGAATTTTGTAACTTTGATAAAAGTATGGAATATTATGCCTTTGTTGGTCAACGGAGATTTCAACACATTGAAACACGCAATATTTGGTTCCTGGGAAACGCCTCCACTTATGGTATACCGATCTCCTGCTGTCTCATTGAGGAGTGTGTCTTCTGCCGTCTAAGATCAGACCACCCAACACTCCTTCGTCCTGCTAATTGTAAAGAAGTGGTCGATTATCTTCCATTATTGCCAAGTGTTATATCTAGCGGAACCATAGATGCCTAATAGAAACAAGAGAGATGGGCCATTAACCATTACTAGTATGAAACCGCGCAAGCAAGTAGTGCCGCCGACATCGTTCAACCACACTTTTCCAAATGGCATCTATGCACAGAGTTGTTAGTATAATTGTAATCATTGGGCAGTATATAGGTAGTTCTTATTATTTCGACCACACATTAAGATAGGTACCAACAGATGGCACTGACTGCTATATTTGCGATTTGCACCGAAAGGCATGGCCTTCTCGGCCCTAACACAAACGAGTCATCCCGTGAATCCGCATTGCGCACTCATGTACTTTTTGTGTAGAATACAGTAAATATTTGAATATGACGTGTGCGTCATTTGGTATACTTAGTTTTTGCTTTTAACACGTTATAGTAGGGCAGTCGGGAGCCATTTATATATTTATCTGAATAAGGTAGGGTACACAGTACGTATGTGTCAATAAGGAATGCACGCCTCTGATGCATAGCGGCGCTCCGCTTTTGTTTCTAATTTCATGAAAAACGCATAACTTTCGCTTCATAGTTTTTGCTTTGATAGTCCTTGCAGATTGGTTGTGGCTCGGCGACAGTCATCACGCTCCCGTCCATATTCCCCCTGGTTTCTTATTATCTATGATTGACGACTTTTCAAACAATTGGTACAGCTCATAGAGCTCGCGTTCTCTTTTTTCTCCATATTAAATCTAGCACACAAGTCGAGGAAAACAAATACAATGTATTTTATAAAATTTAGCCATGGAGTGTGAAAGATCACGACTGCACCCGTGGACCACCCCGATGCGTTGGTGTGATATTTCGCACCCTTCTACTTTTAATTACTCCCTCACTACCCTCTATACTCTATACCCCGCTAGCTGCGCACACCCCCTGCCTCTTCCCGCCCCACCGACCTACGCACAATCCATCCCTTAGACGAGCCTAACAATAATCAAACCACCCTGCTAATAGGCTATGTGCAGGCTTATAGTCGTTAAGTCAAAATGAATATAAGGAAAATAATAACGGAAAATTGTAGACCTCCTATATAAAGGCATAGACAATGACAGTCAAGATGACTGATCTTGTTGAAACATAATAATTATGTTCCATGGCGGCCGTGTCATTTAGACGATTAATAAATATTCTGTTTTAAAACACTTAGGTTGAGGAGTTTCACAATAATTTAAATGTAACATTGCCATCAAATGGAACAATCGGCGCCATATTGTTCTATTTTTTAACATATGAAAGATCAAACCCTAAACGCCGAATCTATGTCCGTTTTTGAAAAAAATTAGATCAGCAGAAAATCACAACTGACATTTTGTTATTACTATTAACGGTCAGTACCCAAAAATACACACTTTGCAGGTTGCTAACTCGAGAAATAGTAATAATGATTTATCTGTAAATTTTTTACGGGTATTTAGGAAAAGGTTTCAAAGGATAATAATTCTCAAACTCAAATATTTTTTAAAAGTTAATCTGAAACCACATGTAATCCACCTATGTTAAAAGAAGTATACTTATGCGTTCCTAATAAGTATACTGGTGGGAGATTCCATGCACTATTTTATGCTACGAAAGAGAGAACTTCTGTTTACCAGAACATGCCAATCAGCAGAGCGACTCAACTGTTCAATAATGCTGCATTGACCGTTTACATTTTCAATATAACTTAGAGACAATTTTGCGACTTTCTTTTGACCTATGCCACAAAATAGTATCAAACGGCCTCCACGACTTTTTATACTTTACCCATCAACCTTTCACTTCTTGCATGTCTGATACAGTTTATCATCTTCAGTATTTGTTGAAATCATTGGTACTAAGTGTTTACTTACTTTAACTGTTTGTTATTTCTAATGCTTGTCTACGTATATTTTTTACAATAAATTTCTCATATATTGTGATGTATCTTAATCTCTGTAATATATTAGTGTACAACTGTTAAATAAAATTAAAAATAGAGACTAATAAATAAAAAAAATTAACGGGGACATTCCAAATGTAAAAAATACAAAATGGAGTTGATTGGCAATCAGATGACGTTGTTACATTTGAGTTTTTTGTGAAACACTCCAACTTTAGTATTAGAGTAGGAATTCAATCAATAAAAATGAGGTATTTGACTTACGCCTTTATGACCCTGCTCGAGGGTGAGAGAATAGAAAGCCTGGGCTTCCTAGGCAGTAGGTACTACTATGCAGGAGGCACTCATTGCCAGTTGGAAAAGTGTAAGGAAATTGCGACTTGGGGCCGCACCAGCGCCGAGCTGGAGTGGAGGAAATGTTTTTAGATCCGATTCAAATTACCCACGAGCTAGAATTTTTAAATGTACAAAATCTTTTCTTTGACACTTGAAAAATCAAATTGGAATCGTAATGTAACCCAATAATAAATACCCTCCCATTTTTTATAGCACGGTATTTGTGTAATCACTTCGAGGATTGATAGTACTCAACTTAACACAAACGTGAAATAAACTATTATTTTTTTTTTCGTAAATGAAATAATTAAGATTGTTGTACATTTTTGGTGTATTTCTCAGCCTGTATGCGTAATATAACATGATTAAGGTGAATAATAATGCGAATTTTAGAATTCACCGCGTTATTATTTGTGTTTTGAAAGGGGTTGAGTTACAGTTAGGGTAGAAGGTGGTTTAGTAAGGTAGATACGAGTATATTGTATAATCTGTATCATGATAAAGGAACCTTTAGTTTAGAAATATTATACAAAACTAATTATTATCATTTAATTTAGATAAATTGTCTTTGACCTTACTTTTTTATTCCGATATTTTATATATAATTATGCATGTGTATTTAAACACCGCACAAGAGTAACTACCGCTGGAGAGTGAAGAAGAGTGAAGAGTGAAGAGCCAGTGGAGGGCGAAAGTGTCCATCTCACTATTAAAAGACAGTGGGAATATGGCATCTCCAATTGAGGTATATCGTGAGGCTGAAGTGATCGGGGAAGGGAGGGGAATGGGAAAAGAGGGTTTGGAAAGTAACCAAGCAACTTTTAGCTTCTGAATGTTGGCCTTTCACCAGGGCGATACTGAAAGTATCTACCACCCTGGAATTATTATTATTTATTTGATATACTCGTAAGCATATGTCTTAATACATAATAGCTGTCCTGTAATATGTATTACACTAATGCTGTTATGATATTATATGGTCAATAAACTCTAACTCATCGGGATTTGAATTCTGAATATGAATCATTTTATGAATTGTTTCTGTGATATATTAACATAAGACTCGTAAGTAAATTTTAAAATAAAATTATTACCTTGTCGATTTCATCGGCTTCCGACGAATAAAGACCGTATTATACAACACATCACAAGTGCACGCAAATCAAACACACAAAGAAGTAATAAATGCATCCTAACGCAGAAAAAATGGTATCCTCTCACAAGATTCCATTGTGCAGAGCCACGACGAATGCTAAAGATCTCCAATTCGTTTTATTTCATTTTTGTTAACTCTCATAAAGAGCCCGGAGGTGTGAACGGGCCCTCAGGCCGACTGAAAGGCCGGGAAAACAAAGGCCCATTCACACTTGCCCGGATAGATTATTTTCAAATAATAATATAATATAGTATATTAAAGTGTTGAGCTTTGTGCGTGTGCGCGGGGCATTATGAGTTCTGGGCTGAAAAGACGCGTGAAATTTTCATGATAATGTTCAGAGTTGAATTAGAGACCAAAATATAAACGTATTATGTATTCTTTTAATATACTACCACCTCACTCTATTGCATGCATAATTTACCAACAAGGGGAGATGTTATAATGTATCTATCAGCGGTTAAAGTGTATTAAAAATTAAAAGTGAAGAAAAATGTATTATTTTATGATATTGCACAATTGAAAAACATGGAATAAACAAATTTTTTTGTATGATTCTTCACAAGAGTCCCAGCTGAGTGAGGACAGTGAGTTTATGGCATCCCCAATTGGGGTATGTTGTGAGGCTGAAGGTATTGAGAAGGGGAAGGAGATAGGAAAGAGGTTGGCAGAAATAATCTGGCTAATCAGATCTGGTCACAAAACAGGTCTAAAGTCATTTCAAGCAACGTTTCGATTCTGAATCGTGATCTTTCACAAGGGCGAAACTGACATTATCTACTACTCTAGAATGTGCCGCAAATATACAACATATTATTTTAAGTGATTAAATTGTGAAATTAATTTATTTGTGCACGCTGGGATTTGAACGCGCGACCTCCTGATTCGTAGGCAAGGATCGTAACGGATTTTGAACAGTATGTTGAATATTTCAAAGATGAAAATAGACTGAATACTGGAGAAATGGGATCTTTGTGATAAAACCATTTATGATCGTGGGAAAAATATTGAGATTCGTGAAGAATGCCAGGCTGATGTAAGCGCAATGAGTAGGATTAAGAACATTTAGATGGGACATGCAGATCGAATAAACGAAGAAAGAAATGTAAGGAGAATATATGACGGGAATGTGAATGGAAGAAGAACCCGGGAACGCCCGAGAAAGACATGGCACGATCAAGTGAATCAAATACTTGAGTCGGGCTATGTCAGAAGTCAGAATAACAGAAGAAAGTGTATGAATATGACTGAAGCAAGAAGTATATGCAAAAATCGAATTGTTTGGCAGTTCGTCCTCTCTGCCTACCCCTTCGGAAAAACGGTGTGACGGTAAGACAATTAGTCAATAGCTCGTGACGGAAAGGACGTTGCAAAACAAATGGTTGTTGGCCTAAAACAATGCGTTGCAAATTTAATAATGCCAGAACTTACCTATGGACAGTTTTTGCTGCTTCAGAAAAACTTTTATTTTTGGGTCATGATTGAAGCCTTCTAATCATCGTCTGATCGTTCTCGGTGAGTTTATTTTTATTATTATTAATTCATTCTAATTCGCTTTGGTATATAGGTTAGGCATGTTCAATTTAAATGTGAAAGTTGTTACGAATTTCGAGCGCACGGTTGAGACCCAAATAAAATAAAATAAATTTTACAGATTTGAGAAATGAATTGGTTTTCGACAAACAAACTGAAAATATCCCACGTAGGTGCCTACTACGTCATAAAAAAGTAACTTCCTGATTCCAAGCGTGACGAAAATTTTGCACACATGACCTTCAAAACAAAAAGAAGGTCTCTGACCACGAAATTTCAAAAAACCACCCCCGTCTCCCTTTCACATCACTTAAAGCAGAATTGTGGTACTTCTAGATGAAATATTGCATACTTGACGTTCAACATTAGAGGGTAATTCCTGAGTAGGTGTAGGGGTAGGGGTAATACATCAGAACCTCAAAACTAAACTCCAAACCATTCATAGCTCGGGGCAACGCCGGGTACTTCAGCTAGTAAATATAAAAAATAAGATACTCTCAGTATCGCCCTGTTGAAAGACCACCATTAAGAATCGAAACGTTGGTTGAAATGGCTTGAAAAACCAGGTACTTTCTAACCTTCCTCTTCCCATTTTATTCCCCCCTCCCCCGCTACTTTCAACCCCATAACATATCCCAATTGGGGATGCCATAGGCTTAGAAATTGGGCATTGGCTCCAGACGCTTTTGTGCGGAATTCAAATAAATAACATTTTAATATATATTACGGATTTAAAAAAAAAGAAAAAAATACATACTCGATTTAAAATAATTTGTTCAATTTCAACGTCCAGTTCGGTCCCACAATGCATAAAACAAGCAAATAATGCGCTTTGGATGCAGAATTTCACACGTCTGCTTCTGTTTGTCCCTTGCCCAGCCGTACCGAACCTCACGACTTCCGTACCAATGCGACACAACACCGCGCCAAAAGGTTCTCTATCAATATCACCCAGTAGCGTGCATTGCTCTATGATCAAAGATAAGCTGTTTGCTATTTTTTAACGGTTTTCTCTATTCACACTGTCACATTTTTCAAAACATTCATAAAAATATTAAATTTACACGAAAATACAAAAACAATTGATAAAACGATAGGAAGAGGTATAATGTTCTTCAGTGAAAGATTTGCTTTTTTCTACACTTCACTACATGTTAGTCTTTTACCTAGCGGTAGTGTGGGAAACTAAAAAAAACCTGTCAATTTACGGAAAGAGTAAAATTAGTGGAGGGATAACACATTATCATCCTAATTTGAAAACGAACATTTTTTCACTGCGCAAAAAATAGAAGTATTTTTAGTTATTAATTAATACTTTTAATTGGTATTACTATTTCATAGCTTTTCCTGAAACCGGTTTGCGGATCCCGCAAAAAAACTAATTTGAGGAAGGTGAGTGTATTACAATTAATCAGGTTGCAACTAAGGAGCGTAAATTAATTAAAACAAAAAAAAAACACTTTATCAATGTAGAACCGGTGAGACAAAAAAAAATTATTTTCGTGGAGTAAGCATAGCTTTTAGCCTTTATGAACGGCACGCCACTGATATTACTTTACCAAGCAGAAGTATACAGTGCGGAGGGTAGACCTGTCGAAAACCGATAAGTCTGACTACGTTATTTGTTGTGGAATATTGTATTATTGTCATAATCATTTTACGAATATATTAACACTAAGTGAGAACTGCGGAAGGCTGTAGAAATGAGATCCCGAGGAGAATATGTGGTCAAACTATATTTGGCCGTGTTACAAATTTGGAGATTCGGAAAGATTTCAAGGCTGAAGAAAGCGTAGTTAACAAGTTTAAGGACACTTGAAAAGGTTTGAACATGTGGAGCGGATATATGACGCGAAATTGAATTCTAGAAGAAGTCCAGGACGGCCGAGGAAAACATGGCATGGCCAAGTAAAAATCAAGTACTCGAGTCGGGTTAGGTGAGGTTTACAAAATATTCAGTATATTTAAAGTTAATTACATGTAAGTGAATTAAAAATTATTTTGTATTCACCGCTTTATTAATATACACATATACATATTTCGAAAGCGACGCTTTCTTCATCAGGAGTATATAGAATACTAAAAAAGAATAACGTCAAATATAGGCAAATGATAAACATAGAACACAAGAATGTAAGAATAGACAAATTGTAAACATAAACAAAAATTGATTTTAATAGGTAATAATTAATCAAAAATGTTGATAAAAAATATAATGAAACATTAAATAACAAATTTATGTAAGAAATTTAAAAATATATTTTTTATTTATTAATATTAATACGAAAATAAATTCAAGAGAATACTATTAGATTATTAATTAAATTTAATTCACTAATAACGCTTTTTCTTATTTCTAAAATTTCAAATTTGTGTAATTGTAAATCGGTTGTATTTGTATGTGAAATGTTTAAACCTTTATTTATATCAAAGGCTGATAGGTTTCTACATATTGTTATTTTTCATTTATTTATAACATGTGTTTTGAATTTTTCGATCACCAAAGTACAGTTTTTCTAACCTCAGATTTTCTCACGAAATTCTCAGTAACAACAAGCTTTCACTAACAAAGAAATAACTAAAGAAATTTAAGCCTCGTTAGAACATTATTATATTTATCTCCTTTTGATCTACGAGTTACCAATCCTATCTGCTCTAACCTTCTTGGTTTATATAAATCATCACCAAAAAGTCCAAACTTACAACCCCGGGCCAAAACGAGGAATTCGAAGCAGACAGGTTAGGTTAGGTTAGGTTATATTAGGTTAGGTTGATTGAAACATTTCAACCTTAATTAGCCAGAGAGTATAACTAACTAGCTATTGCGCCATTATGATTGTTGACTCGACTGCAGTTAGTAGGTACTGTTTGTACGTAGTTAAGGTTGTGTACGCACGTTGGCACAATGGTGGGAGGTGGGAGGTGGAAGGTGGGCGGGTTGTATCCGGGTGGTATTGTTGATGTAAATCTCATCCGGTGAATGGTAGTCTGCAACCACTGTGTGCCGTGAAACGACATCCTCGAGGTGTGATGGAGGCTTTGTCTCCAGAGGATTGTGCGTTTATGGTCGTTCTGATAGGAGGTGCTAGGTAGACCAAACACTACATAACCTAACCTAACTACACAAAGACTAGCCTAACACAACCTAACCTAACATAACCTATTACCTAAAGTACAAATTATGAATAAATTACGCAAAGACTAAACTAGTCTAATCTAACCTAACCTATTCTAATCGAGCCTAACCACGCAAAGACAGGCCTAACTTAACCTTACCTGGCCTAACATAACCTAGCCTAACGTAAAAAAACCTAGCCTTACCCAACCTAATCTAAACCGAACTATACAAGGCCTAGCTAGTCTAATCTTACCGGTGGCAGTTTTCTCTAAAGAGGGTTTGTGCAGTAAGTCCCATAAAAAACATAAAAAGTCAATCAATATCCGTGCTAAAAATCCACCGGTCGGCCGATACTGCCCACGAGCGAGTCTAAAATGATTCCCATACGTGCGTTATGAATACCGCACGTATAGGACTTTCTGTTCTAAGAAACAGTTCGTACAAAGCATACAATACCGCTACGTAAGAGACGTGCGAGCCTTGAGAATCTACAACCAGCCCGGGTGTGTGGCGACTATTGTACATAACAATATTTGGAAGAATGAGCAGATATTTTTCTGTGATACCGTGTTTTTGGTTGTTACTTAATGTTGCTTTTTTTTGCCATATTTCTAGAATTTGCTAGCATTAGTATATAAAACTAGTATTTTTACGTAAATAGCGATACTCGCTTATTTTTTTTTTTTAACACCTTACATTATATTCTTTAGTCACGGATATTTTAATGAATTGACGATTTTTATCTCGTTTCAAAAATGTTAAAATTTATTCACTGATATTATAAAAATCCATATATCGAGTAATTTTTTGCATTAGAGGCAATATTTTCTTGTTTCAGTGACATTCTGGAGAAAATGAATTATTTTTACTAGTACTAGCTGAAGTATCCGGAATTGCTCGGGGTTATGAATGATTTGGAGATACCCCTAACCCTACCCATACCCCTACCCATACCCCTACCCCTAGCCCTACCCTTACCCTACTCCTATCCCTACCCCTACCTCTACCCCTACCCTACCTTTACCAATACCCCTACCCCTATCCCACCCCTACCCCATCGTCCACCGCCTCCGCCTCCATTTTCAGCAAAGAAATTCCGAATGGTGGTCTTTTCCCCCCGCCGATACTGAGAGCATCTACAACTCTTGCATCATTTCTAAAAACGTTGAGATTCTGAATTATGGTTTTCCACCACCCACCAGCCACTCTAGTATTTTATCTATCAGTGGTATTACGATTTGTTGAAGCATTATCTCGTATAGGCCCTGTGAGGTAAGAGGCTGCTAAAATCGTAATGGAGCTGGAAAATAGGATTTAAATTACGTTTATTCCACTGTATCTTTTTTATGTACCTATCACTAGTAGTTATTACCGACACTCATTTCATTTACAGGTTATTTGATTACTCTGCCGGTACCGTCCCTCACTTTCCTAATGCTACGCGAAAATATACCTATACACAATTTTTTTTAAGGAGAAAGACACACATTCCTTGTTTACGAATGACAATGGTCGTAATGTTCCTACTACCATCATAGTAAACGTAAATGTTGCTTGGGCCATGATGGAGGTCTTAGCCAAATGAGAAATCTGTTTTAATATTGCTGATTCAATAATTCAAAAAATATTTAAAAAATACATATATTTTATTCAAGTTTTATTTGTAGAACGCCATTTTAATTTAACAATTTAAAATTTCTTATAATAACTGTTACTATTTAGTTAAAAAAAACGGTTTAGTTAAGAAAAAAAGTTCTGATAGGTAATTATTATTACCCGTGGCAGCTGTTTCGCCTTCCGAAGGCATTATGAAACTGTCGTGAAGCTACTTAAAGACGATCTATTTATATAATTTATATATAGGTACTTATAATGAAACACATAATTTTTTTTATTTTTTTTTACCAATGCTCTTATTATTTTCTGAGTATATTTACGGTTATTTTAATTTTTATGAGACTAAAACTTCTCCACTTAAGGGTTATGAGGTAAAAGTACATAATACAAGTATAATTATGCAGAAAAAAATTCCTGCATTCTAAATTAATGTGGAAACGCCAAGGATAACCCATCCTAATGACTTTAAGTAAAATTTAAACAATATTAGATTATAATCCTTAAGTATGGAAACTTTACGATGTAATAACTATTAACATATCCGTCACTTTGCTCAGAATTGTTAATAAAAATGAAGAAAAAAAAGGAATTTCTTTATAAGAACCTACACAGAAAAAAAAATATCGTCTATATATATCGCATGTACTGTGTTGGACTAAACATTCGCTGCGATAACCCTATAGTACCGTTTTTGTATAAGAATAATAAAAGTGAATTTAAATCATTGTTATAATCTGCTGACAGTTGCGGTCAGTGGCGTGCAAACAGTTTGTTAGGGAGTAGGAAAAACAGCGGATTAATTGGTATGTTTTTATTATTTATTAAGTTAAAAGAAATACATAATTATTTCCCTTTCTTAACTTAACTACATACATATTATGTTAATTAACTACATACATACATATTATGTTAATTAACTACATACATACATATTATTCTTAACCTATTTTAAAACTTATATTATTATATTTAATGACCCTGAAACAATTATATACAAAAGATATTTTAATTTACGCATACAAACTTGGATCGATTCACAAGATCCGCATTACAACTTACATTCAATCAACCTACAACAAAAACTACCTTCGGACAAAGAAATTTGCAATATTTTTCTATAAAAATATTTAACATCCTCCCTCCAGCAATAAAAACCATTACAAAATTAACCGAATTCAAAAAAAGTATTAAGATATAGATTATGGACATGGGAAGGAAGAATATAGATATGATATTGCAACCAAACAGGGTTTAACGGTCACGGCATGTTTTCTAATAAATTTTTAGAATTCTTATTAATCTTATTGCATTATCATGGTCCTCTAGTAATATTTTAATATAACTACGAAATCTTACTTCAATTTGTTTATCTAACTTAAAATATACTTGACCAAATTCATATTCTTTATATAAAACCATGTACAATGTGACCTTAGAACGGGGTACCCCAGTAAGGTTACATTTTTTGCGAATTTTTCGTTAAACCTTAAGAAATAAATAAATATTACATTATATTATTTATATATATTTCATATTATTCCTTTATTACATATTCTTCCTATTATACATTATTATTATGCTCACTTATTTTGAGATTGAACAGTTTTTTATTAAATGTTCTTACTTGATTCTCCTTTTCCAGGCTATCGGGAAGGAGATTGTGTATATATACAGCCTATGTTTCTTTCAGTCTTTACTGTATTAGTGTATAATTTATTATGTTGTCTTGTGTAGTGTTCGTGTACTTGTGATGTTTTTATAAATGCTGTGTTCGTGTGTCTTTTGTCCTTTTTGTAGATTAATAGGCATATATTGTGAAGTTTTTTTTATAACTTTATTACGTATTTCTAGTAATTCGTTCAAGTATATAATGTGTATGTTTCCCCATATTTCTATTACGTAATTTAGGTGGGACTAGATTTAACTGAAGTAAATTACATATAAAGGAAGCAAAAATAATATTATCGATATTTCTTTAGTAAAATTGTTCTAATCAATGGGTGTACCAACAGATGGCACTGTTTGCCACATTTGCTGGCATTGTAGAAAAGCACTGCTTTTTAGACACTAACACAAACGACGCGCATTGCGTATATCACGCATTTACATTTGAGTATATAGAAGAGATTCAACATTTACATATGACGTGAACGTCATTTTGCAAAGTTAGTTCCTGCCTTTGACACGTTATGGTGGTTCGGTCAAAATGGCGCGCGCGGCGTTGCGTTTTGTGACTGGTACTAAAGTAATTAATACGCGCGTATTTTTGAAAGTTTTTTTTCTGTAATCTTTTCGTAATAAAAGGGTTATGGTACTGTGCCTGTCTCACAAGGAGAACCTGTGTTAGGTAAGGTTTACAGAGTTCGCAAAGTTCACAAAGTTGACAAAGTTTATAAAGATTACAAAGTTTACAAAGTTTGCAATGTTTACAAAGTTTACAAATTTCACAAAGTTTACAATTTATAGTAATAATTATATTACGGTAAAAAGTTTGAAACGTCAATTGAACGTTGTATCATACTTACAGGGATGTTTTAAGAAAATCACTGAAATTTGATCTGTCTTGGCTATTGATTCTAATCTTGGTCTCCAATTTACGTTAATCGTAATTTGTGTTTAGTCTAATAGTCAGTAGAAGTGCATTGTTTAGCTTTGTTGCAAAGTAAGTATTTAATATTTCTTTGGACAAATGTTGTTTTGGTGAAAGGGATAAGAAAGAGATTGTGTTCTTTAGATCTAGTATAGCGAGCAGTTTGGACATTGTCAAATAGAGTTCTGGTAAGTATAGTTTTGGCATAAAGTTGCATAATATCTAAAGCACAGAGTCTCCTAAAGATTTTATCTGAACTGCTGGTGATCCGTAGTTTTTAAAGTGAAGATTGATTACCTCCAATCATTATATGCATATTATTATTATTTATACTTTTGTGCGAGCAATGTAAGGAAGGCAGTGCTTATGTGCCTATATGGACGGCACTCCTCTGGGCGCGATATCGTTCGCATTATTGAGTAGGTCATATTTTCAATTTTCAACCTCAAAGCCATCATTATTACGGTGTTACGTGTTGTGTATGTTTTTTTATCGGCTCGGGGTATCTAAGTCACACTGTAGGTCACAGGTCGCGTGCAGTGACAGGTCATAATTAATTTATGACCCAATTGAATGTTGGAAGCGATTTAGCAATGAGTCCTAACCACCTCCTTAAACATGCAGGGTTCGGTTCCGTCATGCGAGGTTCTTGTGACTACTTGTCGTGTGGTCGTCGCTATAGCATGCATTTCTTATTGTGTAAGAAACACAGTAGAGAGATTAGACTATCTTCAGTTGGGTTAGGAATGTTTGATAAATAATATGTAGATTAGATTAGTAAATTACCTATTCACAAATTCTGATCCCCGGATACAAATCTTTGCAAATGTGGGTGCAGTAGTTTATCATAAACAACTTGAGCAATAATCATAGCACGTATTTGTCAATATACTCGTATGTAATAATTTATTAAAACAATTTTCCACTTTTTATTTTATGTCGTGACCGGTTTCAACCTATCAAGGCCATCTTCAGAAGGTACATTTTTTTTCTTAAACTACGGTGTATCTATGTACAATTTTTGGGCAATGAGGGTTGGGAAACTTTGATTTTTATTATTTGTTTGTTTGTTTGTTTGTTTTTTTTTTTTTTTTTTTTTTCTTCATTATAAATAAATACGCGTAAACTGCTATAGTAGTTTGTCAGCAGAAAAAAATAACAATTTTATCATACTCGTATATATAACTCAAATTACAAATGCACAACATAGAAAAAGAGGTAGAATAATAATTATTCTTAAAGTATCCTTATACCCAAAAACGCATTTATACAATGATATAACATAGACATACTTAATACATTTATAATATTCTTATCTATCTTCTTCTCTTCTTATTTTCTTTTTCTATCTATTATATAAAGAAGAATGTCCCGGGCGGGCAGTGTCTGCTTGTTTTGTATACAAATCTACGGGTTTATTCCGAGCATGATGAAATTTTGTACACATAATCTTCAAAACAAGAGAAAGGTCACTGTCTACATGAGATTTATTTAAACCACCCCTTACCCATTTCTTATCCCTTAAAGCAGAATTTTAGTGCATCTTGATGACATTTTGCACACTTGACGTTCAAAATGAGAGAAACTACTAGGTAGGGGTAGGGGTAGGGGTAGGGGTAGGGGTAATGTAACGCTCGTCAATGGCACGGTTGTGTCGAAACCGGTAGCGAATTTATTAATCCAAAAATAGCTAAAGTACATGGTAAATTAAAACTTCCAAACAAAATGTCTAGAAATTGCTATATAGTGAATGCCGAAAAAATACAAGTTTATTATTATGCCTGTTGTGGGTTATCAGTTGTAAAGCACCCTTGAAGTGATTTTCGCGTGAAAACGGCGCTATGGAAGTAATCGAATCGCTATTGTTATTAATAAATTAATAAATAATTACTGGAAAATAATTCTACATCATGTTCCCCTGGCCTGACATGGCTTCATCGATAAAAAAATTTATTGATAATGTTGGTAACTTATCATCATTCCCGAGCAAGATCTTCAAGAAACATACAGCACTTAAGGCCGACTACATTAAGAAGATCCCCACATTAACTAGTAAATTACCTAAGTCAATTTTGGAAACTTCAGAGTATAAACAATAAAAACTGTATTTTTTTAACTAGTAATGAGATTTGAAACTTTGAAACACGCTTTGAATCCACGTTACATGCACAATAAATCTATGTGATAATTTTTCTGTTTTCTCATAAATAGATAAACTATAGGTAGTTCATTAATTGTTTTTGTGTTTAATTCGTAGAACTCCATTTATTTATTTTAAAAATTTAATTATTAATAATATCATTATTATTTTTATTTACATTAAATTTAAAAAAAATGTATACGTATTTCAATTTTCAACTGCTTTATTTAACGTACTTATTAAGAATTATATGATTAAAAATTGATTTAATTTTTTTTTTATATTTAGGGACATAATAATAATAATTTATGACATAAGTTCCTACTTGTACATGGTATAACTACTTATATATCCACTTTTGTTACACCTATGGCCGTTAATCCTCTCTGCTTACCCTTTCGGAAACATTTAGTTATAGTGTTATGGTAGGTACCTATAACGTATTTTCCCCAAGCCGACTGCATATATAAGTATGTCGAATTTTGTTATTCGGCCGTATATCCTCACTGCATTCTCCTTCGGGGACTCGGCATTACTGTCAGTGAACATATTTTATGTAGCGGATTTCCGACCGCATATCCTCTCTGCATACTTACTTTACAAATGAGGACATACAACAGAAATAATCCTTTAGGGGATCAACTGTCCAAGGGATCAATTGTGTGAGGCATTAACTGTCCGGGGATCAACTGTCGGGTCACCGAGGTAATATATATATATATATATTACCTATTACTATATATATATATATATATAAAGCGAAAAGATGACGTTCATTTCATATTGTGAAAGAATAGCCGAACAGATTTTATTAATTAAATGACGATATTTTGTCGATGTGTCTTGCTCGTTAGAGATCTTTAGTTGCACTCGGAACGATGACAAGTACCGATATTATCGCTCAAAAAAACTTTATAGATGTGGCCGTGCTAGGCCCAAGCCTAGGTTTGATAGGTTCAAACAAACAGATGTGTTAGAAAGCTGAAGTTATAAAATTGGAACATTTCCATCATGAGCTGTAGCGTTTTGAAATTAGAATAAAAACATGATAATATTTAAAGTAAGAATCTTTTATACGTTCCATATTTTTCAGTAAAAAATATTCATTCGAAACTCTAGTTACCTACTTGGTGAAAATTCTCTTACCTTTTTACACATTCTGCGCTCCTGTTACATATCGGTGCAAAAGTGGGTGCAGTAGAAGGGACAGATAAAACAGAGAAAATCATTGAATATCTGCTTACCTCTCCGTCTAGCTCTGTACCTGGTAGGTGGGGAGGATGTCCGCAAAATTGTGTTAGTTCTACCAAACACGTGTCAAAAATCTGATTTATTCTGCACTATGATAATGTAAGTAACCCCAATGAAGGTGACTATTTACCTCCTCATCTTGCTCTCCTCCTGGTAGGTATATCGGCTGAACGCAGCAGGTAAAGCTACTTTTATTGTCCGATGAAAATTGAAATCCACCGATCTACTCGCAAATTCTGCGCTCCGAATACACCTGCAATTATGGGTGCAGTTGAGGATAGAACAATAAAATATTAAATAATTGACAATCAGACTACTTCTTTATTCTGTGACCCTGGTTAATTAGTTCCATAATGCAGGTGTGCTAAGACGAACGCACTCGGGACCTGTTTCATACAATGTTTGGTTTTTCCAACAAAACCGAATGATCCTTTTTTTACATAGAAGGGTCCAAATATCTATTATTTTCAATGAGATTTCCAAGTAAATCGGTTTATACCAAAAATATTAAAAAATCATTTTGAACACCATACAAATAATAAATTAGGTAGGAGTAAATAAAATCATAAAAATAAGTCTTCTCAATATGGCCTAACCGCAGTTTGAAAATGTCTTTGAACGCCGAAATAGCTGTCATAACAATAACAAACTAAAATACTTGTAAGACTTAAGAATAACATTATTAAATTTGATCGATTTAAACACGGTTACAATTAATGGTATCCAGTAGTTTTCTCTTACACTTTCTGTGCTCCGGATACAATGGTTTGCAAATGTTGGTGCAGTAGGGTTACTAGAGAGGATAGAACAACAGAAAACACGATAAACTACTTGAAAATGTTTACCACTTCATCGTTCTATGCTCCTGGTCGATCAGTTCCTAAAAACAGATGTTCCTCAAAACTGAAGAAAAATCTTTTTGATTCTATACACTCCTTTTCCCATCTTTTATGTGCTCCTGATATTGCTCTGCGTACGCTAGTGACGAATGGGGTAATCAAAAGCGCTAGAACATTGAAAAACATTGAGGAATAACTTACCTCTTTCTTCATTTTGCTCTGCTCCTGGTAGTGTGAAAGGTTGTATTTGTAGGCGGCAAAGCTAACAAACGAAACAAGTTAAAATTCATAGATTTTTTGTATCTTTAAATCGTTGCGACAATACTGATTGCAAACGTTGATTTGTGTGTAAAAAATGTATTAATTAATCGGCATGTTCCGAATTTAAATACTCTTTTTTCACAATGACCGTTGTTGCGTCTAACCCATATTTGGAAAAGACGAAAGAAAAAAGTGGTGAAAATAATAAGGTCCTTCAAATTTCATCCACCAGGAGAACTGAAATCTTCAACAATCAGTTAGAATGCATTCAAGATTCACAGGAGCACAGGAAATTTAATGGGTGATTTCTGCAAAGTTTTATCATGGCTACGTCACTTCATTCGTTAGCGGCAATGTCACATTTACTCCGTATTCACTCTCCGCACATTCTGTGCTCCTGGTAGAAATATTTAACCAAACGGGTGTGCCTGCGATACGTTTTCTTCTACTTACTTCAACATTCTGTCCCTACACTCGATCATTGTAGGAACCGACGGGTGGACGGACACTCAACTTAATATTTTCAATGTCATTTACCTGTGCACGCATTCTGTGCTCCTGGTAGTTCGGCTTTCTGAATTGAAAGTACTGAAGGAAGGAGATTTTATCTCCTTCCTTGATTACAAAAATATAATGTGAATATAAAAATTCTATTATTCGACATGGAGAAGAATCGAACCTAAATGAACCAACCTCGATGCCTAAATGAGAACCCGACGCATACAGATGCAATTTGGATAGGTTTATGCGAGACACTATCTAATGAAAACAAATAAATTCGGGTTAGAATCTTGTAGTCATAAAAAGGTAGCAGCCAAAAATATATGGGAAATTAATTGAAGATGATGTTAACAAAGGATTGGTATTCACTTTTTGGCGTCATTATTAATTAATAAATGAATTAAAAATTACTTTGTAATCACCACTTGTTCTATGTTTATCATTTGTCTATATTTGACATTATTATTTTTTAGTTATCCGTATATTACTGGTGAGGAAAGCTTCTTTGTATATAATAAAGTGGTGATTACAAAGTAATTTTTAATTAATTTGTGATATTTAGAGGAACGGCTGCGCGGCCTGTTTCATACATAACTTAATTTTGGATTTGAGGCCAAAATACTCACCAAAACCTAATGATCTTTTTTCATATAATTTTTTAATCTCTAATACGGATTAGAAGTAATTTAATTATTTTTGTTTTTCATTGGCCATTAAAGGAAATGATTTTTCGCCATTTTAGAGGCACCTTTAGAATTATGTGGGGGCTAACGGTGATTAAAAAAAAAGTTTTACCCCGTCTTTTTTCAAAATATAATGATATATAAAACAATTTTTTTTTAATATTAAAATAAGTATTATGATGGACTTTAAATTAAATTAAAAAAACGACCAATGTGGGAACACAAATTTGGCGTACATAATTTAAAATATCGACCCGAAAAAAGTTTTTTTTAAGTGTTTTGTATTTATATTTTTATTTACGTAATCATATTTACATATCAAATATGATAATTTAAAAAAAAATACAATAAACCCGCAAATAATTTTCTAAGTTGCCTCTAAAATTATGAATTTTTTTTTCATGGCATATGCTTCATAATTTAAAACAAAAATAAATAAAATACTTCTCATCCGTACTAAATATTCACTAAACCTTTAATTTAAAAAATATAATATAATATAAAGTTCAGATTGGTATTTTGTCCTCAAATCCAAAATTAAGTTATGTATGAAACAGGCAGCGCAGCCGTTCCTCTTAATACTTCGCAAGAACTCGAAGTATGACACCGATAAAAACGACGGGATGGATTGGGGTAGTCGTAACTCAGTGGATTAGAGCGCAGGGTCCCGGATAGACCATGAGGTCCTGGGTTCGAGTCTCAGCTGTTACCGTTATATTTTCATTTAATTTGTCTCTTCAGTTTCTGTCTTTTAGATTACTTTCACGAACTGGTCAAAAACCCAATGGGTGGGAAGCTCAAAAGGCAGTCGATTAGATCGACTTCGAATACCACAACAGGTACCAACTGAATCTATTTTTAACTTTCTGAATTATTCCCAATGGAAAGGTCTGTACAATAATTATGTACCTACATATTTTACTATAGATCTAAAGGATAGAATAAGTTTGATAAAACATTATTCCACCCCCAACTTTGGTATCGATTTTTATAAATGTCTTAACAGAATTAATTTCTGTGATTGATGGCTCTCAGACTATTCAAGTAGCCAGCCTTTGCTAGAAATGTATTTTATACCGTTACCCAATAAAACTAGACCACATTTATTTTCGATTTGAAATCATAAGCTAAAATTTGAGCGAACAAAGTTCAATTAATTGACCTTATTATGAAATACTTAGGTATGTGTTAAACACAGTGGCGGTTCGTGATCTAAATCATTGACAGTTAAACATTAAAACGATTAAAATAGGAAAGAATTTCGACTCTCTGTGAGAATGTTTTCTTTTTAGTTGAAATTAAGTCACGTTATTTAAAAAGTTAGTATGGAGAGGTAGGTATTAGATATTAAAATAAAAGATTTTTTTTAAAGATAGACACAAGTAAAAGCTTAAGTTTAAGATAAATTTTAAAAGTTCGTGTTTTTGAAGGTATTTAGTTTTCCTCAAAAATAACCAAAAAGGTGGTAAACATTTAATAAATCTAGTATTTCTTATAATGCAAAATATTTAATAAAGTCACATTAAAATAGAATCCCACCATGAATTAACTGTTTCAAAATTATAAATAACAAAAACTTTTAATTACTAATAACAATTTTAATATCATGCTCATAATGAAATAGAAAAAAACAACGATGAAGACATGAAACATTTGAGTCGGGCCATGTCAGAAGTCGGAATGACAGAAGAGAACGTATGAGACGTGGTATGAATGTGGATGAAGCAAGTGTTTGCCAAAAGATCGAGTTTTTTGGCGATACGTCCTCTCTGCCTACCTCTGATGGGAAACGGCGTGATGGTTAGTTAGTTAGTTAAGCAATACAGAAAATTCAAAAACAATTCGGAAATTTTATGCCTCTTTTTTCTGTCCTCTTAGAAATATTGTGATTATTCAATAATACGTCTGTATTCCAGAAATAGTTTAATTAATGCCGTATATTACCTGTTTCACCATAATACTTGTCAAATGAATGTCTGTTTTCACAGACATATCAATCACATGATTAAAGTTACATAACGGCTTACTCAGAAAATACCTGTTGAAATACCTCCCATTGGTGGTGCCCTTTTTTTGGCACCCCGTGTACTATGTACACAGCCAATCTGATTTCACGATAAGTATAAGTATGTCTATACAACTCTCGTTGAAATTAACTTTTAATAACTTATTACTCTGTTCTCGGCAGACCGCCGTATACAAATTTACTGTATTCGCCTATTTACTGAAACTCTTCAACTAAATTTAATTCCCAGCTGAAGTTGGTTGGGCGGGCGGCCATTTTTCTTGATGAAATCGAAGTACGGGTAGGTTCGGCGAACTGGAGAGATAAACCGATAGAAGTGTGTTGTTGGCGTGTCTGTGCTCCCGAAGTAAGCGCAGTTTTTCCTTACTTCTGGTGAAATTGATCACACATTTTCAATTAGATTGTCTCCTAATTTTTTTTATGAAAATGTTTTATATTAAAAGAGTTAATAACGACATTAAATAAAATTAGTTTTGAAAATGTTATGAGCTGTGAAAGTGAACTAGGGTAAAACGTATACTCCTTACAGACACAATTCAGTACAATTCACAAATCGATTTAGTGTTATCCGATATATCCGCATACTGCCGCGTCAGTCATTTAGTGAACCGTGACGTCACACACTTATCGGCTTACCGGCGAGATTCGCCAAAAATATCTATATTTTAACGGCTTATGACTTCGGTACTATTCTATTATTTTACAAACATTAAAAAAAAGCATTTTTTCTGCAATGGGTATATGGCACTAGGGCTCTCTGTCTAGCTACCCGAGTCTCTTCACGGCATTTCTGGACCCTGCGTATCAAACGCGGGGGCGCCGTAACGTTGCAACCGTCAAATTTCTAATAATTAACCTTACAACACTTTGAGTTCGATGGATTACAACTACTATGGCAAAGTGAGCTCTCTCAAATGTGATTACTCCCGCTTGGACCAACAAACTTTCTGCCGAGCTACGCCTCTGTGAATGCCGCGCGGAAGGCTAAATTTATCTCCGATTGTATTATGCGTGACGCGACAATGCCGCCAACATTCATGATCAAGTATTAGCTTATTTCCTCTGTACAGTGATACCAAATTAACGCGCATGGGTAGAACGGTTGCAAAATTATAAACGATATTAGGGTAACATGTTTTCATTACATGTGATTTGTGCAAACGACCCCCTATTGCTTTTCTTCAATCGACACTACCAATTATGGTAACAATTCTCCACTTATCCAGATTGTCGAGGTTGGTTAACTCAAACCAGGGCCTTGAACTTTTTGGTGCCAGTCTAAATGATTTTCGTCAGTCTCTACGAGAATAAACACCGAAAAAATTCAAATTATTTATGTCTAATATCACGGACTCTACCAAAACCTTGTTCAGGCTTTGACTTAAATGTTATTCCAAATGTATATTTTTGTCATTGCTTCATTCATATATTATTTATGCGCTGTTCTTTTTTCCGTAGCTATTGTTTCCCTTTTTTTCGTGTTGTGCGTTTTGTGTAATTAAACAATGGTTCGTTAATATAAAAATATGTAAATAACCAAAGTGAAATAACACCGGCCCCATGTTTCAATTTAAGCAAAAAAAGACATCACGAAAATGCGTGTTTCATTTTATTTTCTAAAGCTCAGCCATAATTATTAAAATGTTTTTGGATCATATTCGTGGCTGCCGAGAAAGGCGCAATAGGAAATAAAAACATTTGACGAGAAGATCTTCTGCTGTCACGGCGACCTGAGTTTTAACCTCCGGTTCACGGAGCAGATCCGGTGCATCATGAAGCCCACGGACGTGCCCGACAAGGCTGCTCTGCAACCTGCTGTGGTCCGACCCCGACAAGGATACCACCGGCTGGGGCGAGAAATAGACGACACGCTGATGTGCTCTTTCCAGATCCTGAAGCCGGCCGACAAGCGCCACCTGGCGTACGGGCAGACCAACACCAAGCGTCCCGTCATGCCGCCCAGGGGCGTCACCAACAAAGACAAAGAAGATTGGAAGAAAGGATCAGTACCCCCGGCCCTCGTCCTCACCCGCCGCCCAACTTCACATAACTCCTATCATTTGTATTAGCGTCTTGCAATATATCGTAAGGAATAAATACAGTTAGCTTCTTTTTTTTCAATTTAACATGTATGAAAACTTAGACCAAGCCGTATTTAGTTTTGATAATTTAACTGCATCTCTTTATATGGTCTATAAATAATGTGTAATGATAGCCTGTCCAAAAAAAATGTCATAGATGTAATATAGGAATAATGTAAGAATGGGAAGTAAGATTTGTACAGCGCCCTTGAGGTGATTTTTCACAAAAACGGGCTATAAAAATCATCCGATTATTGGTATTATTCTACAAAACTTAATTTGCCACAATGAACATTGTTCGACAATCTCGGAAAACGGGTTTGTAAGTAGGAGATTTTGCACTTAATACTTTTTTTGGGCTTATAAAAAGACTCACCAAAAATGCCCGGTTAAACGAAGGGCCAAGGTGTATTCTATTTTTAGTATTTATTTAAATCATCAACATTTCAAGGCTACCAAACTTTCAAACCGAAAACACACGATTTTTCATTACTTCCCATTGCATCGCCTGTAAATTAGCTGCACCCGTTTTATCTCTAATCGATTTAGATTCCATTTCTAGTAGTTATCTATTCTGTGGTTTTGGTACCTACTCAGCCGGGAAGTTTGGAGCTATCAGAAATCATTATTATTAAAACCCATTTTTCACTGTGATTGATTTGCCGGCTTTCATAACTACTTACAATATTTAAAAAGAAAATTCTTGTTTTGTAGACTTTTACAATAAAGCTGGTCTCTTCCAACAATTTATCAGAAAATAAATCAAATGAAAGATGCGATAAACAATGAGGCGTATTTTCTTATAATAATATCACAGTCAATTCAAAGCTTATAATGCGAATTACGCGTATGAAAATATTTGCGTTGACTTACAAATAAATTTAGGCAGAAAAAAAGCCGTGCTAAAGTTTCATGATGCCTGAACTATTGTTCGAGAGTTTCTGTTATTTCATACAATCTTATTTTTGTCTTATACTCGTAGTTAATATGAATACGACGCCATATGATATGAACTTGATTTAAAATTTGAACTTGAATTATAATTTGAACTTGATTTACAATTTGAACTTGAATTGCAATCTGTACTTGAACTACGATTTGGACTTGAATTACAATCTGAACTTGAATTACAATTTGAACTTGAATTATCATTTGAACTTGAATTACAATCTGAACTTGAATTACAATTTGAACTTGAATTACCATTTGAAATTGAATTACAATTTAAGCTTGAATTACAATTTGAACTTTAATTACAATTTCAACTGGAATTACAATTTGAACTTGAATTAAAATTTCAACTTGAATTTCAATTTGAACTTGAATTACAATTTGATCTTGAATTACCATTTGAACTTGAATTACAATTTCTACTTAAACTTTACAAATTGGGATTGAATTACAATTTAAATTAACTCTACAACATAATATTGAGTTCTTTAAAAGATGCGTAAACACTTTGTGGCGTCATAATTAATAAATTAATTAAAATTGCTTGGTTTACACCGCTGTTTTTAATACATATACATATACCTACATGTTTCAGAAGCAAAGCTCCCCTCATCGGGATAAATAATATACTAAAAATAATGAAAAGTATAGACATATAATAAGCAAATATAACAAATTACAAACATAAACAAAAATTAACAATAAGTGATAAAGTAGGTAAGTAATTAATTAAATATTTTAAAATATATATTTTTTTAATGATGAAATATTACATAAAAAATGGTTTTAGAAAATTAAAAAAGAAGTTATTTTTATTATTAATATAAATAAAATGAATAAAATAGCTAGGCATAAAAAATAAAATAATAATAGTTATTACTATAAAAATTATTACTATGAATATATTAATGCGAAAATAAATTTAAATTTGAAAATAATTATTAGATTAATGATAATATTTAATTGACTATCAACACTTTTTTAATTTCTAAATTTTCAAATGTATCTAATTGTAATCCAATTGCATTTGTATGTAAAATTATCATTTTTTATTTTTTTTATTAAATTTTTATATATTAAAAACAGTGCTTTAAACAAAGCAAATATAATAAATTCATTAAAAGATTGGTATTCACTTTAGACAAATAAGAATAGTATAAAAGTATAGACAAATGATAAACATAGAACACAATAATGAAATTATTAATTGTTTTGTGTTTAATTCCTAGAATTCCGTTTTTTATTTAAATTAATGTAAATCAAATTTAATAATGTTGTTATTAGGTTCTGCAAGTATTTTTACTTTTTTTATTATTGTGACAGTGTTTCGGCGTTTAGGGCCATTTTCAAAGTGTCAGCCCAGGGACATATTGCTACGACACTGTTCACACTTTACACATTAACACTACAAAATCATCAAATACTTAACAATGCTAAATATATTATACGTAGACATGGTACCGTACTTAATCCAGCCGATAAGTACCGAATAAGGAAACATATAGTACAACCTACGTTATAAGTACCCGATATATATATTCAGTGATCGATTTTTAACAGGAACAAACCGGAACGCCGTTACGTATCCTGATATCCATCGATCATTCAGCTCCGGTTCATGATTTTATTGATATTCATCAGATGTTCATCAAATAAGTTATGACTCACAATGCTGTGTTATTGCGAAGATCAGCGATAGGGTATTTTTTTTTTTTTTTACATGAATACCGCACAAGAGTCCCAACTGCTCCCAACCGTCTGGAGCCAGTGAGACTATGGCATTCCCAATTGGGAAATGTTGTGAGGCTGGAGATATTCGGGAGGGGAAGGAGAAGGGGAAGAGGGAGGTGGGAAATACCTGGCTATTCAGATCTGGTCACCAAACACGGCTAAAAAGCCATTTCAAGCAACGTTTCAATTCTGAATGGTGGTCTTTCACCAGGGCGATACTGAGAGTATCTTCCACTCGGGAACGTGCGCAAATATACTATATATTATTTTTAAATGAATTAATTGTGAAACAACACAAATTAATTAAATAAAATTACTTGCGCACGCTGGGATTTGAACCCGCGACCTTCGGATTCGTAGTCGAGAGTCTTACCCCTCGACCATGGAGGCCGTCATGGAGGGTATTGGTTATTTTAAGACGTATTTTTGAAGCTATAAAGTAAATGTTAATCACGAGCTGTACCAATTGTTTGCGGAACCGTCAAAACACTTTTAAATTTTAAAAAAAATGGGACGGTACCGTCGCGCAGAACTTGACAAGGATGAAAGATAGGCGACCACCAAAAGGCTTCCTTGTAGCTTTCCAGGACAAAGGAGTGTTGGGATTTGGGGTGCCTAAACTTAGTTGATTAAATAACTGGACTGTTTGGAGGCAAGTACAGAACCCAAGGCCGTCCACTTGCTAAAATTCCAACGAATCGGCCGCATGTTTTGATTTACCCAAAAAACGTCATCAAAACGCGTGTTCTATTTTAATTTGTAAAGTTCAGGCATAAGTATTAAAATGTTTTACGGTCATATTCATATAAACATAATTTGCCACAATGAGCAATACGACAATATCTGAAAAGGGTGAGTAGGAGATTTTGCTCTTTAAACATTTTTATAGGTATGATACTTTTTTTTTCTAGGCTTATAAAAAGACACATAAAAAAATTGGACGGTTGTACGAAAGGCCAAGGTGTGTTTTACTTGCATTATTTAATTAATTCATATATGATATTTCTAGGCCATAAAATTCTCAAACCGAAAACATACGATTTTGAATTACTTCCCATTGCATCGCCTTAAGAGGAACGGCTGCGCGGCCAGTTTAATAGAAAAACTAAATTATGGATCAGAGACCAAATACCCACCCAAAATTAATGAGATATTTTTTAATCAAAAGATATAGTAAATATCTATTAAGGATTACAAGCATTTTATTGATTTTTGTTTTAATTTAGAAAATATAAGCCATAAAAGATGACAATTTATTAATATTTCTACGAGGCAAACTCGGAAATTATTTGTGACTAATCGGATACTATTTTTGAAAAAATGTCTAACCTACCTAAGGAATATGATGAAGTATACAATAAAATTTTAATGACTGCTGAAAATATTTTAATTTGCGTCAAAATTTTACATTTAGTTAGCGACAAATTCAAGGTTATTTTTACCTACTTTTTTGTTTGCGTCGCACTCACACTTTATCAGCCTTTTTATGATAGAAAGAGACACACGACTGCCAATTGAATTCTGAAATCGCAGAAGCCCAAGCGAACGCGTTTGTCTTAAGCATAAAATGAACTGGAAGGAGGCACCAAAATACCGGGAAGAGTGGAAGTGTTTAATAGAGAGAGCCAGTACTTTTGCGCTTTGTAGAATTTCCCAGATATTTTAATGGAGGATGCCTTGAAAATTGATTCCTTTTGCACGGTTGGACAGCTACAGCCTACGTCAAACACGTGTCCAAAACTTGTACACGAGAACAAGTTGTTTTTACGAGTGGCAGGAGTGTAGGCAATACCGGTAATCTAGGACCATTCAAGGGTTGTAACGGCTCTGGGCATAATGGGCTAATGCAAATCTAAATTAGATAGAAAAAAAATTATATGTAACAAAACAAGGGTTCCGGTTGGTCAAATGCTTTGATTTCGGCACTGTACGATATATCGATATATGATATAAGTCTATGGTTTCGAGGTATCTTATTTTAGACTGCGGTTGACCTGTCTTGCCAGGTTTCCGGGCGGAATGCGATCCCGACATTTTCTTCAACCCACTTCCAATCCGTGTGCTTGGATTAATTTAGACATTCTGTTAACAGTATGACATAAGAAGGACATAAACAGATTTTATTCAATTATACATAGATCAATTTTATTATTATGAAACGAGCGATTGAGATCCCCAACTACAAATGCATAAGCTGCGTGTTCGGATTCCGGCGGTCGTAAGCAAATTGAAATTAATGAATACGATTATAAGTATTTCATTTTTTTTTTTTTATTACAAAAAAAATTAACCTAATTATAACATGAATATAACATTTTATTTATTTATTACATATACTTGAACTTTTGTTATCGGCTGACGTATTGCCCATCTCACTAGGTGTGAAACGCCTGCGTTGAGATGGCAATTTACAGGGGTGGTTGTTCAGCTGGGATATTCGGATGACAAATAGATTAATAGATTACAATTTAATAAAAAAAAATTAAAAGTACTCCAATGTAAAGGTATAAAATAATTTAGAAGCTGACAGGTTTACGAGATTTGAGATTATCAATTATCTTACTTTTAAAGAAACTTTTGTTTTGCGTATTACTTATAGGGAATTAAATAGCTTAATAGCTCTGTGTTTAAAACTTCTTTGTCCATAAGAGGTTTTAAAAACTGGAATATTAAAACATGATCCATGGTTTTTTTCCTCTTCTTACTGTTCTCCTCTAAATAGGATGATCTACAGTAGCTCGCGGTTATTGGAGGAGTATTTACATGTCATATGTACACAATATTAAAAAAGTTATTAAATAATTACAAACCCAAATTAACAAAATAGTATTAGAATAATAAAGAAAAATTTACAAAATAGTATTTACATGCTAGATAGTGTACATTAAGGGTTCTATATGACATTCTCCAGGTCCAGGGAGTTAATTTGCTTTTTAAATTGTTCATACGAGTATATCTCAATGTTTCGGTTACATTAATTTTGTTTATGGATAACAACATATTGTACCATCTTATACCTAAATACAAATGATGCTGAGCCGTTAGCATTTGGATGACTATTAAACCATTTATTTTGAATCTATCGCTTATACTATCTGTGGTGTGAGTTTTAATGACGAAAAATTATTTTGTAAATTTGATTACGACGATTCTTTTATACAATTCTGTAATAAATGGTACATTAAATTCCCGAAATATCTTTAGAGTAGGGAAGTCGTATGGTTTTTTAATGACGATTATAATGATAATTTTTTTAATTATAATCATTGGCTATAGTGAGGCTTTATAGGCCCCTCCCCTCTCAATAATTCCATACTACAATAGGGACTGAATTAATTCATAATAGACCATTTTAATTGTATTCTTGTTTATGTTATAGAAGACATAGATAAGGTTTCTTATTCGTTCTAGAGTGAGGTTGATATGGTCTTTCCATTTAACATTTTCATCTATTATGATTCCAAAAATATTTTATATTAGATTTATGATTTAGTTTAGCACAGTCCGTATTATATATACGTTACATTACATATATCGTTTGTACAATTTTTAAGGTGAATAGTTATTTTAATTTAATTTGTTTGTACTTCCTCTTGTAGAGAGAAGGAAACAAAATATGTGTTTCCTGTGTTGAGCCATAATAAGTTGTTATGGAACCATTCTTTGATAATCTTTCTGTAGTGATTGGATAGTGGCTGCAATGGTGATCCGTTATATGTATTTTTTTTTTGAGTTTGAAAATGGCCTTAAACGCCGAAACAGCTGTCACAATAATAAAAACTAAAAATACTTGCGGAACTTAATAATAACATTATAAAATTTGATTTACATTAAATTAAAAAAAATAAATTACTTGGAGTTCTACGAATTAAACACAAAAACAATTAATAATGTATTTTTTCATCATTTTTTTTTCATATAAACTGTTTTTGGCGGAATAATGATATATATAGCATTATGCAGGTACTGGATATTTTATCTTTTATTTTGGCTACACTGCAATGATTAATATCTGTGGTTGCATTTTTTTTCTTTTCGTATAAGGTGGTAAGTTACCTAAAATGGCGGACCCTCACTAGGTCGAACTGTCATATCTCGGTATTAAAGCGATCCACCGGCTAAAATTCCAACGAAATCACGCGCTCCTTATGCTGGTGGCGACAAGGTAGAGATTCCCGCTTAACATCGGCCGCGTGTTTCCATTTACGCAAAAAAACCATCACCAAAATGCGTGTTTTATTCTATTCTGTAAAGATCAGACATAATTATTAAAAAAATTTACGGTCATATTCTAAAAAAACTTAATTTACCACAATGAACAATACTACAATATCGGAATAGGGGAGGGGTAAGTAGGAGATTTTGCGCTTTAAACATTTTTAATGTCTGATTCTTTATGTTTTTCTATGATTATAAAATGACTCACCAAAAAAATGCCCTGGTAAACAAAAGGCCAAAGTGTGTTCTACTTGCAGTATTTAATTAAATCATCTATGATATTTCTAGGCCATCAAATTCTCAAGCTAAAAACATATGATTTTGCATTACTTCCCATTGCATCGCCTTAAAGCCCCAAACTAGAAGGATAGTTTACGTAACTGCGATAATGTGATAATGTGTTTTTTTTTATGTAGATCCTTCTTAAAGGGAGGTCTTCAAATAATAATGATAATCTTGCAATAATAATGTCTGTAAGGAAAAAAAACAGTATTTGATGAGAATCCGCACACGTTCAGTACGCAGGGCATTACACATCAAACAGCTCGCATCAAGCATCAATATATCACGACCTTTAGCGCACTCTAACGGCGTGATAAGTCAAAAACATGAAATATTAAGCCCCCCTCAAAGCACCGACTAAATCTGAATCCAGGGGCGTACCCAGCTACCAGTTACCCGCCCCTGCCTTCTACCAACCCTACCAGCCAGCCCCACAGCCAGTGGCGTTCAGGGGTTATAAAACAAACGGAACGTGTTACTTTTTTTACTTCTGGAGTTTTTTTGTTAGCTGATCTATCTTTTTTATCTCATATTAGTTCCACGATAATTCAAAACTCGTATGAATCGGCACACTTTTTAAAAGTGATATAAAATCAAAATATAGGAAAAAATAGCCTGAAATCCTGATCTAACCTAACCCAATTAATAATTTATTTTGTTTGCAAGTTTTATTTACTATGTACTTTTGGTATTTTTGAATTATTAAATTCGCTACCGGTTTCGACACAACCGTGCCACTCACTAGCGTTCTTAAAACTAACTTAAATTAAACAAGTACAGAAACAAAATTAGTCACCATTAGGTGAGGGTAGAGGGAGTGGTGATTTGGAGAGGGGTGGGCGGTGGGAAGAGTCAAAGTTAATAGGAAACATGGTTAGCAAAGGTGATTTACAGGGAGCTATTATCTTGTTTACTAAATTAATTTTTATTGTTTATTTCTAAATGTGCTCCTTAGAAACTTTAGAAATTAAAAATTATATCAAAAATTTAAAAGAGAAATTATTTTTACTATTAATATAAATAAACTAAATAAAATAACAAGGCATAAAAAACAAAATAATAATAGTTATTATTATTAAAATGTAAAATAATATTCTTCTAAATAAAGTTATTAATGTGAAAGGCGAGGTTTTCGGGACAGTTAAAAAAAATTGTACTTTTAATGACTTTATATCACATTTGCAAACTATGCCGACTTACACAGGTGTATTCAATGCGGAGTGCAGAACAGTACAGTGCAGGAACGGCACAGACACGAGTATTCACTTTATACCGTGCAGCACAGCACAGACGCGAGTACGGCTGCCAACTGAGCGTTAGCGTCTGCCGCAACATGTTTGAGGATTTTATAACCCTATTCCCATATTTATTATTTCATAACCTGACAAGTTCAACCAATTTTTCGTTATCCGTCTTCTTGGTTTTTGCAATATCTGCATCTATCGATGCCAACTGACGGTGATTCTAAGATGGTGGTTCTAACGGTATGCGTTCATACTAACTGCGCAGCCAACAACTAACTAACTAACCAGCACTGTCAAAATAACCGACAATCTCAGCCGGTGCTGGCCCGTGCATGCGCGGATTCGTTACGCTTGCGTACACTGTAATATGAATGTGTTCGTAGATAATGTATGCATCTAATGTTGACGTATCCGGTCACCGGCAATGTCATATATGAGATTTTGATAAAAAACCGAAATTCAGCCAAACTCTCCAATCGCCTAACTCTCAAATTTAATATATCTGAATCATTATGTTATTTTACAAGAAAATAACACGTCATTTAATTTCGTAAAAAATCTAATTGAAGACAAGAATGAGAGTAGACTGAATGCTGTAGAAATGAGATCTCTGTGTGGTAAAAAAGTTGAGATTCGCAAAGAATGCAAGGTTGATGTGAGCGTAATGAGTAATTTTAAGAAATGGACGCTTAGAATGTTTAGATGTACATACGTATGGAGCAGATTGATAAATAAATAACATAAGAGTGTGAGAATATGTATGAGTGTGAATGGAGCAAGGAGTGCGTGCTAAGACCGAGTTGTTTGGCGGTCTCTCCTCTCTGCTCACCCCTGCGGAGAAACGGTGTGATGGTTAGTTAGTTAAATTTCACATAAAACCTAAGTGAATTAATGAAATTTTGTATAAAATATTACTGTAGTCTTTGAATTTCACTTAAAATATGTGTGAAGTCATTAAATTTCAAATAAAATCTACGTGAAGTCAATAAATTTCAAAATCTATGTGAAGTCATTAAATTTCACGTAAAATGTATGTGAAGTCATTAAATTTCAGATAAAATCTATATGAAGTCATTAAATTTCAAATAAAATCTATGTGAAATCATTAAATTTCACATAAAATCTAACATGATGCATGAATAACTTTGCTCAAAACTGACCAAATCTAACCCTGCGGCTGCATCCTCTCATCCCTAACACAAATAGGGGAGTTATGTACCCGTGTACTCGGCGGGCGGTGGAATAGGGAGTGGAGCGGGAAGGGGGCGGGGGTACAGAGATCGGAGTAGGCGTGCGGGGCGCGGGTTTGTATCGATTTTATAATAATTATTCCATACGTAAGGTGATCCCGTCTGCGGTGGTAATGATACAAATTGTTTATTTACGATCCCCGCTCGTTAATTATTATCACACTTGGAAGATGCAACGCACGCAATTCGTGAAATTATTATTGTTATTTATATTTAATGAAACTTATATCAAAGTTTACAAGTAATTAAATCAGATATGTCACCGCAGGAGTGGACAGAGATGATGAAACGCTACAAAACTTTGTTTTCGATTCAGAAAGGTAAATTTTTTCAGACATTAATGATATTTTATATTTTTTGTATTTTATATATATATATATATTTTTTTTAATGATATTTATTTACTTGCATTACTTATTTAATTATTTGTACTACTTATTTAATTATTTGTATTACTTATTTAATTATTTGTATTACTTATTTAATTATTTGTATTACTTTTTATTTTTTAGTATTACTTATTTATTTATTTGAATTACTTTTCTATTTATTTATTTGTTTGTATTACTTCTTTATATATTTGTATTACTTATTTAATTATATGTATTACTTTTTTATTTATTTGAATTACTTTTTTATTTATTTATTTGTTTGCATTACTTATTTATTTATTTGTAATACTTATTTATTTATTTGATTATACGCCCATCTGGGCTTTTACATGGATTTTAGAACATAATATAAAGAGCTATCAAAAATTGTAAAAAAAGTACATAGAGATTTTAAACCCTAAGGAAATAAACAATTTTTTAAACGTTTAACAGTGATCTAAAATAGAAGAATAAAACAACATTATAACACACATCATTAAGGTTACATTATTCAAGCTAGAATACTACATTTTGTAGGATTCATCAAAGCGCTGGTATAGATGACGCTTTACTGTATAAATGTAGTCAACAAATATGTCAACAATACCTCCAAACCTGTTGCCCAGATCATGCATCCTATTGGTTAATGAATGAAACTGATAGTTGGTTGTGTAAATGTTGCAGAAAAATGTCACTGTTTGTCTCGTGTTCCTCGTCGGTACATTTAATTTAATAGTAAAAGGATGGATTACAGTGTAATAAATTGCATTAAAAGTAACGATAGGGTCTTTACCGGTGCACTCACCCAAATTCGAAGTTATTGATTTAACCAGTTACTGAACACATTTTATTATTAGTAAATATTAATAGGTATTATAAAATAATATCCAAAATTGCTGCCTCAACACAGGCTAGCCTAGTGAGGCGGGTTATGTAAAACCTCAACTTTGTAATTCTATTCTTTACATATTACCCGCGGTTACATATTATTTTCGATTTTCCTTTTATTTATCAATTTTATAAACCACTGTACACTTTATTATACATGTGTTCTTGTTATAGTTCCAAACTTAATTACAATAAAGACATTTTTTTTTATTATTACTACCTCTTCCCAATCTCCTACCCCTCCCCGCTTTCTCCAGCCTCAAAACATCCACTAATTAGGAATTCCATAGTCCCCTGGCTCCGGGAAGTTGGGACTCTTGTGCGATGTTTTCATGATAAAAAAATCGCCCTTGACGTAATATACCACGATATTATACTGTACCTACAATTAATCACGTTTGTTTTCACTTTTAAATCACCTGGAAATCTGGATCATTCGGATTTCCTCACTAAATAAAATACAACTATGTACTCTAGCCCAGGGGTTCCAAACCTTTTTGGGCCCATTGCCAATATTTCAAGAATATTTTTATTCAGTGCCCCCCTCCCTACATATACATTTTATTAAAATATACATTTTAAGATAAATCTTTTAATTTAACTTTTTGTTACATGGTTTTATTGCACTCTTTTTACAGATTTTTACTACTCTTTCATTAGAAGCATTTTATGGTGGATGGAAGATGGGTGGATGAATAGTTAAGTAACATAATGTATGGTACATGTAACATATGTGTTGTAGATACATCACAGGTTGATTAAGGAAAAAACATGTATATATAGTAAATAAAGGGACATTTATATTATATACCATTACTACGATAATGCATTTAATAATATATGTATTTAGAAGAAAGTAAATCTTTTTAAAAACAGTAAATTTCACGATTTTTGCAAAGGTTAATTCAATTGGAAACATTTTTTTGTGAAGATTGTCTTTAAAATATTTCTTGAAAGAGTTAAATATTTGGATTTTATCATTAAGGCGATGCATTTGAAGTGATGCAAAATCATGTGTTTTTGTTTTAAAAGTTGGATGGCCTAAAAATATCACAGATGATTTAATTAAATACTGGATGTAGAACACATCTTGCCCTTTCATGTCAACGGGCATTTTTTGGTGGATGTTTTTTTAAGCCCAGAAAAAAATAAAGAATCATTCCTAAAATGAATTTTTTTGCAAAAGCTCATGCTAACGAACTATTTTTTTTCCGATATTGTCATCTTGATCATTATGGCAAATTAAATTTTTTACAATAAGATTGAAATTGCCTGAACTTTACAAAATAAAATAAAACACGCATTTTGGTGATGTTTTTTTTGTGTAAATCGAAACATGCGGCCGGTGTTAAGCGAGAATTTGACCATTTCGCCACTTGCGTAATTCGAATTTTAGGAGGTGGAACCCCTTAATGTTTCTGATCTCTTCCGGTAATTGATTGAAATAACATTGTCCTCGATAAGTATAATGTAGTTTTTGCAGAATTATTATTAAATTGGCATCGAAAACATATCTAAGACGGGCCCGGTTTAGAGTTAAAATTTTAAAAACAACATTTTGTTGCGAGCCACAATTAATCGGAACCCACCAAAAATCTATCATAGCGCGTGCTCTTTGCAAACTCTTAAGATTTTACTAGGCCCAAGGATAAACTAATAAATGCTGTTAATTCTTATCGTTCAGAAAGTCACGGTCGAAATCTTTAGAATTTTTTTTTAATGGAAATCTTTAAAAAGCACTGAATTATCTATCGTGTTAACAATAAAGTAATAAACGTTCTTTCCAACTTTTCTAATGATCAATCTGAGGTGCTGATCAGCCAATAGTTTTGTTGAGCAACGATATTTTCGCCTGTTTCCAAACATTTTTAATCGTTGATCTTTCCTGCCCACTTTTAGGGTGCCCGCCCCCTTTCATATATAATAAAATGACAACAAAGTTAAAACCTTCATAAAAATTGTTAATTAAATGTAAATCGAATTTAATAATGTCATTATTAATTTCTTCAAGTAATATTAGTCTTTTTTATTATTGTGACAGCTGTTTCGGCGTTAAAGACCATTTTTAAACGCCGAAACAGCTGTCACAATAATAAAAAATAAAATTACTTACAGAACTTAATAAAAACATTATTAAATTTGATTTATATTAAATTAAAAAAAAAAATTAAATGGAGTTCTACAAATTAAACACAATTAATAATACGTTAAGACTATATAAAAATAATGTGCCATCTTGAATTTTGCTAATGCCGCGAAAGGGCGAAAGTACATTATTCGATTCGTACTTTTGACATTTTACGTTTCTCCTTCGTGAAAAAAGGCAAAAACGTAGCTTATAGTAAGTAGAATAAGTTAGGTTCTCTTAAATTTTATTTAAAAAATGCAAAAAACATGTTACGACATTCGAAAACGCTTAAATTCAATATTTGCCAACCAAATGATGTTTGACGATTCGCTGACATTTTTTTACTTTTTTATAACTAGTCCTTCGTTAAGGGAAGCTTGATTAAGTTGAATTGATTCCCTAACTTATTCATAAATTTGATCGAGAGTTGCGTTGGGAAGAGCGTGCGTTTGAGTAGTTTTGAGGCTAAATCTCGGTTCAACAGTTGCTCACTATATATAGCGATATAGCCCATGTTGGGAATCACTGCTCTACCCCTTAGCACAAAACCACACCTTTATAATCAAAAGTCTCGAGTCATTAATCGCAATTATAAAAATAAATAACCCTCAAATGTATATCTCGCACTTTAACAAATTACAGGATATGCATCTAACTGGCCACTAGCCACACGAAATCCTTAAAATGGGAATTAATTTTTGAAGTCCTTGGGTATAGGATGGTTCATATAAAATAATAGTAAGAATGAATTTTTACATATATACGACGCTTTTTACTGCACAGATAATTGAATCACAGAGACTTACGGGTATAAATATGTACGAGAATCACGAGCGAAGCCGGGTACTAATACTGATACCTTAAAATTTTGTGATGAACATAATTATTTCAATGGATTTAAATAAATTAGTCACGCGCATCACTTTCAATTTGTTTGTCTGTACGCCGGTCTGTTGCTGTGACGACGAGTTGAACAACCTCGGGCGTACAGTCAACCACTCAGGGGGCTCTTTAACGCAAGCCCCTTTTGGAAGGTGAATTATTATTTCTCGAAACGCCTTATTAAGGGGATAAATTCAATGTTTAGAGGGCACTCGTGAAGGTTATTAGAAGATGTTTTATTGGAATACGTTAGAAAGAAAAATATAAAACCTACTTTCTTCATAATGGGAGTTCAGAGTTACATTGAAGCCTTATTTCAATAATCGTTCGTCATTTTCGATTCGATCTAATAATGTTATTATTAAATTCTGTAAATATTTTAGTTTATATTATTGTGATTTATCTTTCGGCGTTCAAGGCCATTTTCAAACTGTGCTTAATCCACATTGCGTTGACTTACTTATATGATTTTATTTACTCCCAATCAATTCTAATTTGGACGTTATTTAAAATTATTTATTACCGATAAAACCGATTTAGTTAGAAAATAATTAAAATTCTCTATTCTGTTAGGTACTTACATTTATAATGTGTTTTCTCCGCATTTAAATTGCAATGTTTTCTTTATTGATTTATTTAAATGTGTTATATTCTGTGTTAACTTTGAGTGATCTCTTAATACGACAGGGGTTTGGCTTGATGCATTTATTTATAGGGCTCTAATTTAATTAACCTATTTGACGACCCCCGTAGCAAAAGCGATAAGAGGAACGCACACGTTGAGTGTTACAAAAATATATATATATATATTTAATTTGTTGAAATAACTAATGAAATTTATAAACCTCATTGTAATATTTAATCATTGAAGATGATATTAATTAATCTTTAACGAAATACGAAACGGAAAAGACAGAAATTAAACACAGGACCTCTGTCTTACCGGGACTAGCACTGAAACCACGGAGCTCAGGATACCTGATTACTTTCATTGTACGTTTTATCGATATCATTTTTTATTTTTATTTATTTAAAGACATACAACAATGTCGCATCCACATGAGTTATCAAATCTACTTATTTCGTGACTGTTCATTTTTGCTACATAATATTGAGTTTAACAAAGTTTTGAAGACTTGTGCATTTTTTAATATATTTTTTTTTACATGAATACCACACAAGAGTCCCAAACTGCTCCCAACCGTCTGGAGCCAGTGAGACTATGGCATTCCCAATTGAGGAATGTTGTGAGTTATTCGTGAGGGGATGGAGAAGGGGGAGAGGAAGGTGGGGAAAATGGGAAATACCTGGCCATTCAGATCTGGTCACCAAACACGGCTAAAAGCCATTTCAAGCAACGTTTCAATTCTGAATGGTGGTCTTTCATCAGGGCGATACTGAGATTATCTTCCACTCTGGAACGTGCGCGAATATACTATATATTATTTTTAAATGAATTAATTGCGAAACAACACAAATTAATTAAATAAAAATTACTCGCGCACGCCGGGATTTGAACCCGCGACCTTCGGATTCGTAGTCGAGAGCCTTACCCCTCGACCATGGAGGCCGTCGAATAAACAATAGGAAAATAATATCAATAAATGTACAGGTTCGAAACATACAGATACAATAGTGAATACAACAATGACCAGTCGGTGGCTGAGTTGGTGTCGTGTCTGGGTCTGACCCAGGCGTCGTGAGTTCAATTCCTCGGACGGATAAGTCCTCCATCACGACACAAGCAACACCTTCCGCTTACTGTGATGGTAGTATGAGATTTTCAAATATTATCAGATTATTCGAAACCCGGGAATATTTGTCTTTGTTTTTGAAGAAAATTAATTTTAAATTAAAAGAAATAGAAATACGTAACGTACGAATTTGCGAAGCTTATGGATGGCTATCAGAAAATAGTGAGTATCTATGATAAATGGTTTTCCAATTATAATTTATTAAAATAAGATCTCACAACGTCATTTCGAGAATTTTCCGAAGCGCACACATGTCTCAATTCCTCAGGCAAGTTATTATAGCTGGTGTAAGCAATGTATTCCAATGATTTTAGTCCGTATTTTGTCGAGTGTATTTTTGATATGTGTAGTTTGTGCTTTTGTCGTGTATTATGTTGGTGAACGTCGTGATTATAGTTAAGTTTTATATTTGTATGAGTATGGCATTAAATCATATTTAAAATAGTGTTTGTTATCTCATGACTAGGAATAATCTTAAACGGTAATACTAGTGCGTGCCGGTAAATATCTTTAACGGGTGTATCCCTTGGAAAGACAAAAATGTTACGCAGACCCCTTCTAGTATGTAGGTGGGAAGCAATCCACGTTAGCTGTACATTCCACCGGTCACCGAAGAAATCTTTGATTTGTATTTCTATCATACCTCATTTTAAGAATTACTAATATCATTCTCGATTATAAAATTATAAAATCGGATAGACATACATCCGAGATACTATCTAGATTGCAAATAAATTCTGGTAGAAACTTGCAATTATATAAACAGATAAAATTGAGGATGATGGGATGGGATGGAATTGAGCGCCAGTCCAGTTATGATAAAGGTTATGCGTTTTATTCCCAGATGCGATCAATCCTTTACTATTTTTTGTGTATTTCTCTGTTTCGTTTTTCATTTGAAAATTGTTAATATTATCTTCAATGATTAAACTAACATATACATTTTTATTTATTTATTTGAGGCTATATAATATTTTATTTATTTATTCATGTACAACATGTACCATTATCATAAAAGTAATAAAATAGTAAATACAACAGCAATAACAAAGAAACAAAAAATATACATTTAACAAGTATTAAAGAAACAAAAAAGTTTAAAAATGAAATCGGTACCTGTTGTGAAGGATTAATAAGTATAAAGTGTAAATAGGATAAAATAAAATAAAAAAACATAGTACAAAAACTTTAAAAGATATAAAGTATAAAAACCTGTAGAATTATAAAACATAAAAAAACTTGTAAAGATATAAAGTATAACAACTCGTAAAAATATAAAGTATAAAAACGTGTAGAAATATAAAGTATAAAAACTCTTAAAAATATAAAGTATAAAAACTTGTAAAGACATAAAGTATGACAACTCGAAAAAATATAAAGTATAAAAACTTGTAAATACATAAAGTATGACAACTCGAAAAAATATAAAGTATAAAAACTTGTAAAAATATAGTATGTAATAAGTGTAAAAACTTGTAAAAATTTAAAGTGTAAAAAAATGTTTAAAAAAATGTAAAAATTCTAAGTATAAATAATAATGAATAATATAAAGTCGTGGTAAATTAGTCAACATACATATAATACAGTTATTGATGTGGGCTAATCTCTTGATATTGATAATATCAAGAGATTGAGTCCTTGAGGTGATTTTTCACAAAAACGGCGCTATACAAGTCATCCAACTATTATTATTATTATTAATGCATATGATAATTTTATAATTTTTTTTGTATCCTATCTTATTATAATAATATGCTATCATGTCTTAATATACGAGTATGTGGACATCTTCAATTACCACACGAGTAAGAACTTCGTAATATAATGTTTTTCGTTGCCATGAGCGATTTTTTGTTTTATATAACTTGGTTATTTTGAGGTTAATTTATTTTTATATCTTTTCTTGTTAGGTAAATTCACAGGAAGCAAATCCATAAATGGTTATTTTTTGTGTACTACTCAATACATGTACAAATTGAAAAATGTTAATTGTCGATTTCCCCTAAAATGAAATAAATAAGTGAAATGTCCAACCAATTGGAAATATCTGTTTTAAATATAAAAAAACATCGCGTAAGTATATCTAGTAAACGATTCATACAGCTTTTTTGATTTTTGTCTCTTATTGGATTTTTCATGATTTGAGAGCAAAATTGAGAATAATTTGTGACATTGAAGTTCTTTTCGAAAAAATCTCATCTCGACGCCCTTTCAAATACGATGAAATCTATATTATATAAAGAAGGGTGTGTTTTTTTTATTTTTATACAAATCTACAGTTTTATTTCGAGCATGACGAAATTTCGCCCACTTGACATTCAAAACAAAATGTAGGTCACTGTGTATACGATATTTCAATAAACCACCCCATTCCCCTTTCTCACCCCTTATAGCAGAATATTGGTACTTCTTGATGAAATTTTACACGTTTCACGTTCAAAATAAGAGGAAAATTACTGGGTAGGGGTAACACATCAAAACCTCAAAACTTTACTTTATACACAAGGCGTCATGAACACACTCCGAGTACAATATAACCACGCTTACAGGGCGCTGTTTGGCCTCCCTTGGCGATGCAGCGCCTCACAGTTGTTCGCAGAGGGATGGGTGCATGGGTTCGCTGCTTTGATACGCCACAGAGTAGCCGGGACGAGTCAGCGCTACCGGACATCGGAAAACAATCAGGCCGTCGCCCAGTGGCAGGGCGCGCCCTTTCATCATAGATGGAGAATTTCCTTCAAGCCACCATAGTGCAGAAGGACTAAATGTGGACACCTTTTTATTTTTTTTTTTTTTAAATTCTATTTCAACATCACGTAATTTTTTTTAGATGTATTATTTTATATGGCAGACAGATTATTATTATTATTATTACTAATATTATTATTATTATTATTAGTATTATTATTATTATTATTATTATTATTATTATTATTATTATTATTATTATTATTATTATTATTATTATTATTATTATTATTATTATTATTATTATTATTATTATTATTATTATTATTATTACTATTATTATTATTATTATTATTACTTACCCCGAGCAACGCCGCGTACTTTATCTAGTAAAATATAAAACAATTGTCTCCCATTTTACCAGCGACCGTGAGCTTCTCTATGTTTAATATTTATCGATCAATCGATATTCGCGAAATAACTAGCATATTATGGATGTCTGTCTCTAAACGCCCCCATGTCCAATAAAATGTCCATGGCTTCCTGAATCTTCTTTACCCCCAATTTTCCTACTCTTCTTATAACTAAGAGAGGGAATCAGAATCCTAAAATCTTACCTAAATTCAAACAAAAATTGGTAATTTTCACCTAGCAGACGTCGGCCCGGAAAAACTAAGCAAACCATCATTAGTACATACCAGTCACCTTGGTATCGAAGCCTTGAGGTTAAGTATTTTCTTCCAAAACATCCATTTCTTCCACTCGATTGTCAGATGGATATTACTGTATGTTTAAAAAAATATATTAAAAAGTGTACAATACATTTTCATGAAGATTTAAGAAACTCATTGTGAGATCACGTGCAGAACCCGCAGTACAGATTTTAAGAACAACATTTACAACACATATAATGTACAAGAAATGTTTTTTTTTATATTCATCACACTTATTATACAGTGAAAGAAAAATTATGACAGTAAGGCAATTGTACATAATACAGGCTCTCTGTAATTTTTTAACAACATCAATACTGCCATAATGTCACAACAAATGCGCAATACTAGAATGGGTTCTTCTCTAATGTTAACAAAGGAGTTTTTCTTGTAAAGCTCCTTTGTTATATAATAGGCTTATTGACAACATTAAAACTATAGACGCGTTAAATTTATTTTCAAAAATGGTCAAAAAGTCAATGTTAGCTGAGAGTGGTGATTTCGCTTTATCCATGTTATCTCTTATGTTGTAATCAATGTTGAAACCTTATATATGCTCGATATTATCATTATTATTTACTTATTATTACTTACCTATTACTATTTACTTATTATTATCTACCTATTATTATTTACTTATTACTATTTACATATTTTTTTAAACTTATTATTATTTATCGTTTCACTAAAATTGTAAAGCCGCTCATCTCAACACGGTACTGTCCTAGTGAGATAAGTGGCTAATGTTATTGTTTTGTTTTTAAATTTAAGAATAAATAAATAAATACTTAACATTTGTAATGATGACCCTGGTATATTATAATATAGGTGTACAGATACACTAATTATAAAGACACACTTCACTTAAGTGAGGTGGTAGTATGTGCTGAGTGTTGAATTATATGCAAGATAGTGTTTGTAATTTCACAGGTGTATTGTTTTGTACGGATTTGTCTTTCCTCATTATATTTTACCTATTTTTTTATTACGGCATGGAAACCTAGACACTTCACTATTAATAAGCATTAAGACCGAAGATAGAACCCTGCGAAATGTGGAAATACCTAGAGGCAAGTCTTCAAAATACCCTGGACAGATGAGGCAACCAATTATTGTGATATTCTTCATGGAATGCCAAATAAATGTCAATTAAACGTAAGGATTTGATATAATAATTGAGTTTACTGCAATAGCTTAGTCATGTCACGAGGAACGAAAAATACAAGAAGCATGAAAGTAGACTGAGTGCTGTAGAATGAGATCCCGTATGTCTGATAAAACCATGTATGTGAAATGTTGAGATTCGCAAAGAGTGTTCGGCTGACTAAGAAAGAGATGCTTAGATGGTTTGGGCAAGTAGACCGAATGAACACGAAGAAAGGAGTGTAATGAGAATATATGGCGGGAATGAATTGATGGAAGAAGACACGGATGCCTAAAGAAGACATGTCACGATCAAATGAACCAAGAGTCGTGCCATGTCAAAATTCTGAATAATAGAAGAGTGTGTATGAGACGATGTATGAATGTGAATAAAACAAGGAGTTTGTGCCAATACCGGGTTATTTGGCGGTAAGTTCTCTCTACCTAATCCTGCTGAAAACTGCGTGATTGTTAGTTAGTTGGTGACCTAATCCAGGTGATATTCTATATATATATATATATATGGTATTGATAATCCAGGTGATATTCTCGAAATCTACACCAGTGTACGCGAGTGCAGTTCTGCAGAGTTGCGCCCGCAGGATGATAATCAATGTTCGATAAGGAAGGGCACTAGAAGATCATGTTACCAAGTCTTCTTTTATATCTAGTACAATTTCATAATTTTCGACTAAGCGTTGAAGAGTTTCTAAATTCGTTACTCCAGCCTTCCACTTGTCCTAGGTATTTTGAGGAGAGCAAACCACTAAAAGACAGAGAGAAAGAGGTTGCGCAATATCTTTGTTTCTTTAAAAGTTTCCCGATGATGGCCAACCTCCGATAGGAGAAGGGTAAATAAAGAAGAAGAACAAAAACACCAAAAGTACATCAAATAACCTTCTTTGGTAAATGGTTAAAATCTGAAAAATTCAATCTCACGCCCATTCTAATAGTCCAAAATTCCTAACTATAACTCTGTCCGTCCATCAGCGGCCGGTCTGCAGTCTGCATAGTCGGCCCGGTCCGTGATGGATGTTCCGTCTAATTGTCTGCCCGTCTAACTGCCTAACCTGGTTGCCCCAGACGCGGCTGCAGACCGGATGGAATGTCAGAGAGGATGGAATGCCAAGACTGGACGGAATGCGGAGAGTGTAGATGAAATGCCACGGGAAAGGCAGAGTGCGTACGCTAGTTGTGACCTTTGAAGGTGAGAGGGATGCAATTGGAAATTTGTTAAATATGAGCTGATAATATGTTTGTGCAAAATATTATCAAAATATCGTTAGGTGAATCACCACCCAGGAAGTGATATTGAAAATCGCCCAATAAAGAAATTGAATTCAAATTTGACGACCTCCGGGATTGAGTGGTTACGTTCCTCGGCTACAAATCCGGAGGTCACGGGTTTAAATGACGGCGTGCGCAAATAAATTTTATTTTATTAATTTGTGTTGTTTCACAAATTATTAACTGAAAATAACATATGGTACATTTGCGGCACATTTCAGAGCGATATACTTGTATACTTTCAGTATCACCCTAGTGAAAAACCACTATTCAGAATCGAACCGTTGCTTGAAATGGCTTTATTTATTTATTTGTAAGACACAAACAGCTTTTTTATACAAAGGAAGTTTAACAAAAGGTAAGCCAACAAAGTTTCTTGTGCTTATAGTGGTTAAATACAGATGTTTTATTTTATTTATGAAGCTAACAAGATAAAGAAAAAACAAAATAAGAAGGAAGAGGAAGATAGGATCGGGATAGGCGATGCTCTCGATACATTTTTTACTCGTGCATCAATTTTTCGTCGTACATATTACTTCGGTTCGATATTTTGAAAGCTATGTTGTGAATAATGTCGATATTGTGAAATTGTGTGTTATATTAAGACAAATACGGGGAATTGGAGAATTTATCCTAAGATTGGTCCCGGATGCGGGCAAATGACAAAAATCGGTTGTCGGGTTGGCCTCGACGGTATGTGAAAGTTTTTGCTTTTGTCGTGTTTGGTGGCCAGATCTGAACAGCCAGGTACTTTCCCACCTTCTTACCTATCTTCTTTCCCTTCCCACAACATTCAGCCTCACAACATACTCCAATTGAAGATGCCATAGTCTCACTGGCTCCACACGGTTGGGAGCAGTTGGGTTTCTTGTGCGGTACTAACATATGATAAAAAATGATAATCGGAAGACCTAAAAACAATAAATAAAATTTCCTCTATATCTCCATTCAAAATCCCATCTTCGGAAGAAACTCTTTCTCCATTATTACAGTACTGACCCAGGTGAAAAAATCTTACGAATACCTTTTTAAATACGTCTGAAAAGTAAGAATCTCTTCACTGAGATTGTGAACTGGTTGTAAAGAAGCAATTCTTTGATACGAGGTCTGAGATTCAAACCGAGTTGCGATTGCTTGCCGTTCATTCTACCACTGAACTATCGACCACTTCAACGGTCACGGTGGAAGTATAGGAAAGTGATGGTGTATGTTGCTTATCAGTCCTTAATTGTTTGCGATAAAACTTCATCAAAAATGGTTGTATTTCTTACACCCTCCGATAAATGCACAATTCTTGTCGCCGACACCTTAAATCACAATATTTCCCTCGGGGCTTGTATTCTTCAGATTCGAGTGGTAGAATTTGCATACTCTTGATACGCCTGAATCTAGTCGACAATTGAATCATTCCGTGCAACATATGCGCAAATTGTAATTTTCGCTCGAGAAACTTACATATTGAAGATTGGTTCAATGAACAAGAGTTCAGCTTTTTAAATGTGACTGCACGAGACATTCCCGAAGAAACAATCACAAAGCAGTTGCTAAGGAAAATTCTAACTCGACAAGTAGGGTAATCTCCTGATATGTATTACAGGAAAAACGGCTTGACATTGAACTTAGCTCAACAGATCAATAGACTAGGGAACAACGTGTGCTTCATTACTAAGGCTGCTTTGAAATGAAAATACGAATATCGAAGGGGTATATGACGATTTTTACTCCAGAGGAAGATATGGAGAGTTTTTTTTTAAGGGAAGGATTTTACCGTGGTCCAATGTTAGACACTCGTTTAACGTATCTGCCGGCTGTGCACTGCTTTCAAACGGATCAGTTTTACTGCTTTTATTTTTTTAAATTTTATGTTTTTTATGTTTGTACCGTACAAGAGCCTCAATTACTCCCAACCGTCTGGAGCCAGTGAGCCTATGGAATCCCCCAATTAGGGTATGTTGTGAGGCTGAGGTTGCTGGGAGGAGGGAACGAGATGCGGGAAAGGAAGGTGAGGAAGTACCTGGCTATTCAGATCTGGTCACCAAACACGGCTAAAGCTATTTCAAGCAACGTTTCGATTCTGAATGGTGGTCTTTCACCAGGGCGATACTGAAGGAATGTGCCGCAAATATACTATATATTATTTTAAACGAATAAATTGTGAAATAACAGAAATTAAACAAATAAAATTTACTTGCGCACGCCGGGATATGAACCAGTGACCTCTGGATTTGTAGCTGAGCATCCTAACCACTCAGCCACGGAGGCCATCTGTGCATATTCTATTGAAATTTCTAAACATTTTCTGAACAATAAACATTAAGTTAAGGAAACATGTTAAAATCCCGTTTTAGATATTTAAATCGCTTTGATGAAAATTCATTGTTGCCGCCATTACCTAGCGCTCTCAAGAATACTGGAAAAAAGAGGTGTTTGACAATAACGAAAGAGGCGATTGAACTGGTGAAATTTCGAGTGATAGAGATTCGAGAATCGGGCGCCAGAATCGCCTCTGAGGTTATCCGATTGCACCGAACTCCCCCGGCCCACATTAATCCAAATTATCGCCTCTTTTCGCCCCATTAAACCCGCGCCCACTTTGTTTCCCTTCCCCTCTTCACGCCTTTCCCGCCCCTCCCTACAGCCGTGTTTCCGCGGAGAAATATCACAACTATTACAGAAGTTTTTCATTCAATCATCGATTAACGCCCGTCAGCCATTGAGCTATTGTGCTTCAGTCATCTTTTGATCCAACTTTTATGATTGAACAAGAATCGAAAAATAATTATTTTAGCCATAATATGGTAACGCAATAAATTTATGTTTCAAATGCCTTTTTTCATGTCGAAAATCTAATAATTGTTTTAATTTTTTGAGCACGCATAAGAGTCGCAACTGACCGAAGCCAGTTGGATTGGGATGAGTTGTGAGGCTGAATGGAGTGGGGAAGAAAAGGAGATGGAGCAGGTGAAGGTAGGAAAGTGTTCTTTAGAGCTGTATAATCACCAAAGTATAAAGACATTTCAAACAACGTTTCGATTCTGAATCGTGGTCTTTCACCAGGTCGATACGGAGAGTATTTTCCACACTTTCCATCTATTCTACAGGTCTTTCAATGAAGTCTGCTTTCAAGAAACTCGCAGCACAGATCTCTTGTGCACCAGAGTCTTGTTCCCGATCACAGTTGATGTTTCATGAGAACGTGTCGTTTCTCCGACTCGTTTTTGTGAAATGAGCTACCGGCCTCGGTTTTCCTCCTTCATTTAATCCGGGCCTCTTCAAGGTCCTTATTAATAAATCCCCTCCTACAGCCACTTCCTTAACCCACCTCACAACGCTGCCTAGTCGAATGGAGATATAGTTCCCCTATCTTTAAACCGTACAGACAGAGTCGCTCTTGTAAGGTGGAACAAACAAACAAAAAATCTAGCTCTGGCTACCACACTGCTCCTAGTAGTATTTGTTTTTTAATTCAATTATAAGAAACAAAATATTAAAAAAAAGTAAAAGCGATGTGGGTATAAAAATTATATATTCAAAGTATAAACAAATTTTAAACAATTATAAACACTTCTGTGTGCAATACCTGCAGAGGTAGTTTTCACCTGTACTTTCCCATTACATCCCTTGTACGACTATAACCGTTCTGATAGTACGCGTAGTAAATTCTTGGCACCTAGCTTACGTATTGTACTAGAGGGCTAATTATAAGTCGAGACGAATAGTTGTGGCGTCTCGTATATTCGCGGTCAGACGGCCGAGTGGTGATGCATTCCTACAGACGAGACTGGGCGTCTGGGATTGACACTCGACACTCCAGCCAAACTATTTATAATCTCGTAGTGTTTGATTTGTTAACAGTTTCACCTTTTTCTCGATCTCATCTGTATACAGTACGGTGGACATCTGGACGCCTTTATTCTCATCGGTTGTCAAGCCCAATTTGGACCAAAATCCACTCTGCAAGTGAAAATTGTACAAGACTGCTTGGATGGGCAATTGGAGCAGACCAATCCTGTTGCTGAAACGCCACCGCATTATTATTATTTTATTTTTTTCATAATATCCATAAAAGAGTTGTACACTAATATATTAGATAGATTAAATACATTACGATAAATGACAAACGGTAAAAAGTACAAATAGTGCAAGTAAGTAAACATTTGTATATTAATGATTCTAACAATACTGAAAGTGATAATCTGTATCAAAAATGCAAGAATTTATCAAAGATTTGGTTCTTGGTTCTTTGGAGTTTTTACATCGCATTTCTGGATGCTGAAGGGTAGTTTGTTCAGTTTCGTCCATTTGAACAGAGAATCAACCAAAGTTTGATATCATCAGCCAAGAGGAATATTTTGAGCGTTTAATGGTCTTGCAAACGTCGTTTATGAATAAGAGAAAGAGTAGGGGTCCTAGGTTCGATCCCTGGGAATCCCGGAAATATGGTGTCCGTGACTAGCATATTGGCGACGATTGAATAGGTAACTTGCCATGTGAGTAGATTCTGGAAGAAACCTATTTGTCATCTACAATTATTGAAACGATATTAAGAATCTTCTAATAATAATTACCATTTTTTTAAATTCGAACTCGGAAGCGTCGTCTATCCTGGAGGATGCATACGAAACTGTGCTATCGAATTCCACTTCCTTACTGCCGTATTCATCAATCTCATGATTCTTTGAAAAGCACTGGGATTATTTTTTCAATTTAGTTTTCCGTGATTGTCATTTATGTTAGTTAGCAAAGATTCTAACCGACCTAGACTGCAAACAGAAGGTGTCTAGGAAATGTTTAAATATCAAAAGCAGTTTCGGGAAAAGATGCATCGCAAAAAACATGATAAGGCCTACAAGGAAACCAGTACTTTTCTCTTTAGAGGAATTTCAACGATATTTATATAGATCAGTTTGCACGTCAATAATATTTATTTATTTACTTTTATTTATTTATTTATTAACGCCCCAATGGGCTTTTACATATTTTAACATTTAAATGATTTTGTGTGCAGAAAGAAAAAAAAAGAACATGATACATAGTTGGTATATAAGTGTAACATATTTATGATATGTACTCGTACGTATGTATAATAACGTATAAGTGCATGACACAGAGATGTTATAAAGGGAAAGGTTTTTAATTCGTAGATATTGAAATAAAAAATAGTTAAAGCCTGATCTACATGATACATAACACACATATGTATGTAGTTAATTCTAACTACCTAATCATCACGCTGTTTCACCGCAGGGGTAGGCAGAGAGAATAGACTGCTAAACAAATCAATCTTGGCATACACTTCTAGCTTGGTACAAAATTTACATGATTTTCGACTACCAAACTTGGCACAATTATATATATATATTCTCATTACAATCCTTTCATCTTTTTTTTCTCTACATGCCCAAACCATCTAAGCGTCCCTTTCTTAATCTTACTCATTACGCTTACGCTTTGCATTATTTGCGAATCCGAAAAATGTAGTTAAATATTACAATACATACCTCTTCATTTTCCGAGGAGAAACCCGCCAAAAACAATTGGTTAACAGTAACAGAAACAGTCATTTGTCTCATTAACGCCAAAGCTGGCTAGCAGCACACAATAGAGTTCTGATACAAGCCCTGAGTAAGGCATGCAATTATTGCAATTGACGAAAGAAGGATGAAGGAAGAATTGCATTGTTGAGAGAGAACTAACATTTTTAGATATTTTTTTCTACTTATTTACATGGTATGTGAACACAAAACATAGACTAGTAGTTCATAATATAATATATGTCGATTTATGTGCAGATTCAAATTATTATGTTCGTAAATACGTTGTACATATATTGTTTTCTGTCTATTCAATGCTTCGCAGAAACAATACGATTTGCCACTGATTCCAATTTAAATATAACGTCAGATTTATTTACGTAAAGAAACACAGTACACATGGAATAAGATAGTACGTTGATTTGGGGTTTTTGAGTTTGTAGCGGGTAGATCACCTTTAATAATTCATAATTTTCCTATGCTTTCAACTCAATTCCATTTTCGATCAAAATAAACTTTATACAGGTGGCGTAGAATGAGTGAAACTAATTGATTTATCTATTTTTATGAAATTAGACAATTAAGTTATTTAATCATTAAAGAAAATAATATTAACATAACCTAAATGAAACATGAAACCGGAAAAAAAACAACAGCAATTAAAAAGATTTCAGTCGTATCTGGGAATCAAACCCAGGACCTCTGCCTATCCGGGGGCAACCGCTTTACCAACTCAGCTAATGAGACCAGTTCAATTTATGTCATCTTCATCGATAATCTCAAATTCAAGATATGTCAATATTGTTCTCCATTTTTAATTTTTATGTTTCATTTAGGTTATGTTAATATTATTTTCTACAATGATTAAATATTAAAATGAGGTTTTAAAATATCATTAAAAATAATTAATATTTAAAAATTGAATTAAGTTATTAATCATTAAATTTTTAGGAATATCATTCAAAGCCGCCCAAAACATCACTTTGTATTCCACTAACTCAAGCAATACTATAAACTGATTTATCTCTGAATTCTATACGGGTAGTTAGGAAAGTGGACAAGGTTTCAAAAGACAAAACTTCCCAACCTGTAAACATTTAAATTCTATAAAATAAAAATCAAAATGTTTGAATTTAGGTCTATTTTGAAAATCAATAGAAACAAGTGAAGACACTTATACCTAATTTACCTAAAATTCCAGTACGCATTTCATATTGAATTTGAAAGATTACAATTTGATGATTATTGTCTAACTATCCATATAGAATTTGCAGATAAATAATTCCTAGTATTTGGTGCGTTAGCAGCCTGAAAAGTGTGTATTTTTGGGTTATGACTGTTAAAATTGGTAGTTTAAAAAATAATTTAATTTACTAAAACTAATTTAATAATTTTATTATTAAGTTCTGTAAGTATTTTAGTTTTTTATTATTATTGAAGCCATTTTCAAACTATGGTAAGGCCACGTGTGAGAAGATACCCAATTGAAATTTGTATGGTGCCTAAAATGATTTATTACCCGTGAAACTGATTTACTGAGAAAATAATTGTGATGATGGATTCTCTACTCTGTGAGGTATTTTACAACTGAAATCTGTTTACCCCGTATTAAATGACACTGTTTTCTTAATTGTTTTATAATTGAGATATTGTCCGTTCCGAAAAAAGTGATGTGAAATAAAAACAAAAATAATTGGAGAGAATTGCAGGTTAGTTTGTACTCCCTCAAAGAGGAGATGGACAATACAGAACGAGATCAGTTCAGTTCTGCCAGACTAGCGGTAACACGTAAAATCGTGAAAAATCTATTCCTTTAATGGCCTATATTTCATAATGTAAAACAAAAATAAATAAATTACTTCTAATCCGTACTAGATATTTACTATACTTGTTGATGAAAAAAAATAATTAGGTTTAGGTGAGTATTTTGGCGTCAAATCCAAAATTAAGGTTTGCATGAATCAAGCCGCGCAGCCGATCCTCTTAACATAGCGAAGCTAGCCGTTAGTATCCACCTAAAGTAATTAACAGAAAAAATTGAAAATTTTCTTTGTCCGCGACATTGTATATAACTATAAATATTTGTAAATATAAATAATTGTTTTCGAAAATCTCAAACAAAATAATGTTTCAAATAAATACCTACTCTTCTTTTGCCAATAACCTTCTAATGTATATAATATCAATGACAAATAGGAATTAAATAGTAAATGCGATATCATGCAATGTGCAGTGCTTTCTAATATAATAATAATAATGATAACAAAGCATTTATTTATCGCAGTTTTGTGTTATTTCACTTCAAGTGCGCTTTGCTATAAATAAACTTAAAAAAATTGATTAAATAACTCCATTCAGTGGTATCCTACAGTGCTCCTTTTACATTCTATTTATACATTCTTAACAAATTACATACATTCTTGCTTATTATTAATATTACTCCTACAGTACTGTGTCCTGTATTGTGTCCTGTGCGTGTAAAATCATATCTTCTCAAGCGAAAACTTTGTAATTTAACGTTTTAATCTGGAGTGACCTGCCAGATAAGTATGTTTCTGGATCTGTTTGTACATAATAATGGATTCCCGGATATATCATGAGGTCCTGGGTTCGAGTCCCAGTTGCTACCGTTATCTTTTTCTTTTCTTTTTGTCTTTTCGGTTTCATGGTTCATTTTGAGAGCTGTTAATATTATCTTCAATCTTTAAAATTATATTACAATGAGGTTAATAACCTTCAATAAGTTATTCTACAATAGCATATTTTATTTGACCCAATTGATTCAATTACTATTTAATTGACTTCTTTGATTAATTTTTTCAAGAAATTTAATTTTCCTAATTTGTTTCAGTACTTCAAATAATTTTAAATCCTTTCATTATTTTATCAATTTTAATTATTGAATTGTTGGAATTATTTAACTATTTCAATAACATTACAGTATTTTTTAAATTTTCAAATTTTTTTCAATCCTTATATTTATTTAATAAATCTTTAAAATCATTTTCTTTGTGGCTTGTCATAATTATAATATAAACGTATAGATTGCACTTGAGGTGATTTTTCACAAAAACGGCGCTATACAAATCATCCAACTATTATTATTATTATTATTTGTTTTGTACTACTTTAATTTAAGATAATAAACTCAACCAGTTCCGGAAGTACCCTTCCCTCGTTGGAAATATATTAAAAGATAATATATTTCTGACGAGGGAAGGATACTTCCGAAACCGGTCGAGATTATTATATTAAATTAAAGTAGTACAAAACAAATTTATACGGTTATATTATAGTTATTTTAACTCTTATTTCAAATTAAATTAATTATTTTAATTATTTAACTACACCATATATGTAATAACTGAATAAATCGATGTCATCCATCTTCTTCTTCGAATGGTGGAGGAGAGTTGGTGGAGGTCATAGTGGGATGCTGACATTATTCAGCTAGTCGACACTTGGTTCAGCACTGATGTGCCATAGGGAAACTGATGAGAGCGGCATTCTTCTATGTCCTCCATAATATAGGGATATCCTTGGCAAGACGGGAGAAACATTAATTAAAAAAAAAAAGTATTGTACTCACCTGTCATTGCATTAAAAAAATAATACATATGTATATATGAAAGTTCGTCTTCTGTCACCCTGTATAATTTTTATTATTCTAGTTTCCTGGTAGTCAAATAATAATGTTTTATCAGGTATGCAGCAGGGCTCACCGAACCGATAATCTCTAGAAGTGTGAGAAATATGTATTGATAATAATAAAACATTCCCTTATTCAGAAGGTGGTTTATTATAGGCGTGTAATAATATATTTGACAATTTACATAAAGATATCGGATAAAAGATATCGTTATGCAAGCAAGAGGAAGAGATGCGGTAAGTCCGAGTTGAGGGTCGCGAATCCCTTTGTTATTAATAGGCGCGTCCGGGGCTAGTGGCGCTAGTGTTACAGTGACTCCACACAGGAAGCCCTGAGGAAAATAATCTCCCATCTTTGGGGATGCTGTCTGGAGGGTCGTTTAGAGGATACAAAGGAGTGAACCTGGGTCTTGAAGAGACCCATTCTGTAGGAGGGAGGAAACACAGAGGCCGGCAGATCATTCCACAGCCGACATATTAAACACAAGAACGAGTCGCTGAAGCGATCCGTTCCCATGTAACAAATATCAACCGTGTACAAATGTTGGGCACGCTTTTGTGCACATGTGCCGAACGGATCAATAACGCTAGTTCCTCAGAGCATCTTTCATTGAAATACCGGTAGAATAAGGACAGGATTCCCATCTGACGTCTGTGCTCCAAAGATTGCAATCCGTTTGTTAAGATAGGCAAATCTATCAAATAAAATATTGTAAGTTGTTAATCTAATCAGAGGTAAGGACAAATTGAGCTTAATTCAGAACACTGACACGCCCACAACACACTCCTATCGGCTTATCTCTGAGTAGGCACTCTTCCAGAAAAAATGTTATTTCCATGTTATTTCCAATAAATCCCGTGTATGCCTTTTAAAGTGTACCCATTATTTATCAACGAGACGGGTATGATTTGTCTTTAAACTTTGAGGCCTTCCAACTGAAGTCAATCGAATCGATAACAGCGAATAAATAACTGATGGGCCTAGTAGAGGCTAATGGGCCGGCTTGGGGGAGGGGTAATGGGCCCACGGCACAGAGGTCCGAATCGAAATTTTAGGTGGCCAAAAATACTATTTAAACAACGCGATAAAATAAAATAAAATATTTATACTCGTATACCTAATGTGCTCATTTAATGGTTCCGGCCAGTTGGGACTCTAGTATATTCATGATTATACATGTATGTATATGAAAGGGTAATCCAACAGTTATACTAATATAGTTATATAGAAAATGACTTAAACAGCGTAGCGCAATCAGTTATACCGACATCACCCTTTACCAATAAAGAAAAGTCTAAATAATATTTTAACATCATTGAAAGAATTACAATGGTTTTATATTGAGAAAACATACATTCATAATAGTGAGTATAATACAGTCATTTTATTATTCAAAATCCGAAGAATTTTATCTACCAGATCGGGTTCCAATTCTTGCCTCATTTGTTGTATCATCCGAAGTAGCACATCTTACTTCGATGTACGATTTTCACTATGCCTGCATATTTATTTTATTTTATTTTTCGGCGTTTACATAGATTACGTATTAAATACATAATTACGAGAGGTAGAGTACATTTACAGAAGAACATCCACAGTGAGTATATCAGAGTAGATAAATGAGTTTGTGAGTACATGTTTATATTGTAACAGCGATACATTCCATATATTATTTCTGTGATATGCACATATATCTTACAAAAGTTTTGAGTTCAATATAACGGAGTGTTAAATTATATTATCTATAATGTTAGTTACCTTATTTTTTTTTCATAAATATTTTTGGTCAGGTACAGTTGCTATCGCCCCTCTGTGCGTGGTAAGGAAACCGGCCCAATGGAGGCAGTGATTTTCTTGTGAATATTTAAGGGCTTGATAGGAGGATTACGACATATTCGTGTCGCTAGTAGTGAGCTGTGACAGACATTGTGACATCTTTAAGTTGTTTTCAGTGTTATTAGTAATTTGCTACGTTCATGTGAATACATTTCATTGGAATGTGACCTCATAAGCTATATCAAAATTAAAAACAAGCTAAATTCATAATGTATTTTAGATACTAAATAATGCTTTTAACATCTTATATACAAAGTCGTAATATATTCGTTATGTATATAGTTTTATCCTCCTTTAGCCAACGTTTCGGACAGCGTCACAGTGCCCATCATTTCTGTTACGGGTATGGGAGTGGTTTTTCGAAATCTCTTGTAGTTACCTTCCTCTTGTTTTGTAGGTCAAGTGTGCAAAATTTCATAAAGATAAAAATAAAACTGTACATTTGAATGTAAAACAAACACACACCACCCACCCGGGACATTCTTCTTTATATAATAGATAAAGAAGAAGATATAGATAAATATGCCATGTTTATACCCTTTCTTTTACCTTCTAGACTAATTATTCTATTATATATGGGCTATGTAGATATGTTTCCTCAATATATTACGGGCAAGGCCGGGTACACATCAGCTAGTCTTTAATAAAAACCATTATATAATAAAAACAGGTTAATTCATATGACAACGCCGCCCGTTGCCGCCCCTTCTAAAAATACTATGTAATTGTAAAATGAAAACTGCGATAAAACAAAACAAGGTGTTCAATTGATATCGTTACTTTAATGGCGTTCAGCGTCACAGCCTTCAGCCCGCAGCCATCCCCGATGTAGCGTGCAGAAAACCCACCCCTGGCTACCCGCAATTAGGGGTGGGAAATACCATACCTGTCTGGGGGGTAGTGGTGAAACTCATGAATCTGGTTCTGGCATACTGACTAACAAAATTATACTAGAAATAAGTAATAAATATAGTTTATTCCCAATTTGTCTGGAAACGTTTTTAAATATATTTATCTTTACAATATCAATGTATTATAAGAGTTATGGTGCCGTACCTATCTCAATATTTTAGATGCAACTTCGGAAATTATTTTCGGGTTAGTGGTAAATTTTTTTTAAATGTTGTATTTGCTATGTAAATATGTTTACATTAAATATAATTTAAAAAATAAAATAAAAAAAACCTTTCCAAAAAAAATACGTTTTGGGTCGATATTTTAAATTATGCACGGCAAATTTGTATTCGAAAGTAATTTAGTCGTTTTTAATTAAAATTTATGGCCATCATAATGCTTATTTTAAAACTTTATTTATTTATTTTTTAATAATTCATTATTTTTTCGTAGTTACGTAGCATTTTTTTGTTTTTTTATAACCCTCAAAAAGTTGTCTTCAAAATCGTGAAAATTCGATTTATTCAATGGCCCATGTTTCATTATTCAAAATAAAAAAAAGTGTTTTTTTATCCGTAATAAATGTTTGCTATACCTTTTGATAAAAAAAAATTATTCGGTTTGAGTGAGAATTTTGACCTCAAATCCGAAATTCCGTTTTGTATGAAACAGGCCGCGCATGCGTTCCCCTTAAGAAAATTCTCGATTAAAAATCATCTTTGCCAATTCAGACAAGCGATGAAGGATACTCTCCCACCTGAAATATTATTTTTTACACATAATTGATTTGACAACGAAAGTAGCTATTTCCAAATAAAGAAACATTCATTTTAATATTTTATTTCATTCCAAACGTTTATTTTTTTTGGATATATCTAAATCATAAAGTTCTTAAGTAGGTACCTACACGTGTTTTCCATTTTGAACATATTCAACACAAAAAACCTTCTTCTTTTGAATATGCAATCTGTGGCTAACCAGAGTGGGAAAACCTAAATAAAACATGGCGGATTCAATTTTAATACTAATTTTAAAACGTTATAGCAACAGTTTTACATATTGGATTTCATTCAAACTACTTTCTAAACCTTCCCGGCAGTAATAAAAACAAACTGTGCTATTTTCAGCGAAACCGGTCTAGTAATTTTCGAGAGGATCGAGGACAAACAAATAAACTTACAATGATTTTTATTTACGAGGTTTGTTCAAAAGAAAAGGTGCATTTCTAATTTTTTCGAAAAGCATTTATTTATTCATCAATATCCATTTTCTACCCTTCAAAGTAATCCCCCTCAGATATAATGCACTTATGCCAGTGCTCGTATATAGATAATGTTGTTTATGTTTAAAGACTGTTCGGTTCAATAGTAATATCATTTTATTCGATTATTAGTATTTTTAATATTTTAATGTTATTCTTTGTTTAACCATTTTTAGTTCAATTCAGAATGTGATTACTCCTTTATATTAGAAAATATCAAATAACAGACAATCATCTATCTCTAATAATGCAATTCATTGTACCTTTCTGTGCTTTTCAAATATCAAAGTTATAAATAACAACAACTACCTAATACTTTCTTATTTTATCACCAACTTTTCAGTAAACTTTTCAATAACTAACTGTGAAGATAATAAAGCCTTGCTCGACCATCGCATTATTAATCACAAATATGATGTATTAAATTAGTTTTTTTTTAATCCGCGTCAAGAACTTCTCGACACAACTCATTCCATTCAAAAGTTCCAAGCCTTACAAACTCGGGCTGTTCGGGGATTCCTGGCGCAAACTGAGACAATATCGAAGAATGCGTTTTGATATTTGACATCCCTGTTCGAGGTGAGTCTGCATGGCGTGTAATTTGTCATTGTTTCAGTAACTAACTGTGAAGATAATAAAGCCTTGCTCGACCATCGCATTATTAATCACAAATATGATGTATTAAATTAGTTTTTTTTTAATCCGCGTCAAGAACTTCTCGACACAACTCATTCCATTCAAAAGTTCCAAGCCTTACAAACTCGGGCTGTTCGGGGATTCCTGGCGCAAACTGAGACAATATCGAAGAATGCGTTTTGATATTTGACATCCCTGTTCGAGGTGAGTCTGCATGGCGTGTAATTTGTCATTGTTTCAGCGGCGGCATATTTCATTCACTTACCCATTAGGTACTAGAGGGTAAATTGCAAGAATATTCCGCCGGCGGGTGCGGGTGCACTCACCCCCCACCTACCCCGAACATTATTATTACTTTACCATGAGCGTACTCAAGCTACACGATTTCTTCCTCGGCAAGACAAATTATTTCACGATTCTCCTTTCCCTTCCTGCTTTGTTCACTTTTACAACTTTCCCATAAGTCTCTTTTACAAAAATATCAAATCAAAACTATTCACAATCAGAAACAAACGAATATATAAGATTCCAGACAAACTGTTAACAGCCAGTGATGATATAGTCGCAGGAAAGCAATATTGCTCTAACAACCAAAGCCATGCAAAAAACGCAAGATTTTGAGGCTAACGTTTTTCATTGTAGAGTCACAGTGGTGGTTACAGCAGTATTGCTTTCTTGCGACGATGTGTAATATAATTTTTATGAATTACATCACGTTCATAAAAACATTTGTTCCTCTCAGTATCGCCCAGGTGTGATTCCAATTCAAAAAGGGTGACCGGGTAATTCAACACACTATAAAGTTCGATTTACATCTAAGGGCACAGTGCAGATACGTAAAGTGGAATAAAAATAGTTGCTCAGATTATCTATTAACACATTCAGTCACGGTGTAATGTGAATACTCTCTTCTGTGCTGTGCCTGTCACTGTACGTATCTGCACTGTACCGTGCAGCAGACGTGAATAGACCTCGAAAGGACACACTTCTTAAAAGTGATATGAAGTCCTTAAAATGAACGGCTGCGCAGCATATTAAATAAAAAAAAATCTTTTTGGATATGAGGCTTATTGGAAATAGTCCATCAAACTGTATTTAAAATTTTTTTTTTTTTATAAAATTTTACAAAATATTATAACAAAAAGCCCCGAAAAACTCCTTTTTAGTATTTTAACTAACGGGTGCTTGTCATTCAAAACCTTATAATAAATTGGATTTACAGTTATGTATATAAATAAAAAAATTTAAAAAACATATGTAACAAACTAAAAAATTTAAAACATAAATGTTTTACAATATTCTTACTAAAAATATTTTTAATTATATCTATTAAAAAAAAAACAAAATAAATCTTACATCAAATAATATTTTCTAATTATCTAACACAAATATTTTCTTTTAGCCAGCCAATTTATTTGAATACTTTTAAATTCAGCAGGTAATATATTTAAACAGCTAGGAATCATGTAATCTAACGTTATTTTTCCATTTTTGTTTGTATGCTTAGGAACCATTAATCCTTCATTGAAATTGAGACGAGTATTATAAGTGTTCTCTAGTCTATTTGTATTATATATAGGGTTATTCATGTGCTGAAATATAATTCTTTACCACAGAATTGCTCTTACTGAAAGAATTTTGAGTCTCTGTGAAAAGTATGAATTAGTATATCTATATAAAGAAGTATATCTTAGGCCTTTGTTCGTATAAACTTTTATGAGCTAATAATTTAAATAATTAATTTTGCACTTATTGAACATGATTGATATTTGTTTTACACTTAATAATAATAATAACAAAGCACTTATATAGCTCAGTTTTGTGTAATTTCACTTCAAGTGCGTCCTGTATATTTACCAGGATGTATAACCATACCGTAAGACAGATTCAGCTAATGATAAATAAATTATTCGAAGTGTACATGTTGAAACGAAGAATTTTAATTTAAATAATCTACTAACAATTGTTCTTAGTCGTACATAAACTTTATGATCCTTTTTTTAATTAAAGGAATAGAAAATATCTAGAACAGATTAGAAATATTTTATTTATTTTAGTTTTTAATTATGAACTATATATAGGTCATTAAAGAAGTCAATCTTTCATTATTTTAGAGGCAAATTCAGAAATTATTTGCTAGTTTATGCCAAAACAAAAAATATATATAGTTGTCATATTTGCTATGTACATAGGATTACACAAAATACAAAATAAAAAATACAACAACATTGAAAAAAGGGTTTTTTTCTGGTCGATATTTTATGTTATTTACGGCAAATTTGTGTTCCAAAGCAAATAGGTCATTTAAAATTTAAATTGAAGCCCATCATAATGCTTATTTTCAGACTCATTTAATTTTAAATTTTATATTTTCATAATTTCTTCAAATGCTTGGTAACTTTGTGGCATCATTATTAATTATATAAATTGAAAATACACTTTGTATATACCACTTTACTTAAAATATATAAATATATCTTCAGGAATAAATAGAAAAATAAATAAATGATAGCATTGCTATCGAAACATGTAGAAATATTTATATATTTTAAGTAAAGTGGTATATACAAAGTGTATTTTCAATTTATATTTTCAGATTAAACGAAGCAAAATTTTTTTTTTTAAATTACCCCAAAGTTGCCTCCAAAATAGGGCTAATTCGATTTCTTTAATGGTCTATATGTTATAATTTAAAAAAAAAAATAAAGTTTAAAAAATACTTCTAATCCATACTAAAAATTTGCTATATCTTTTGATAAAAGAGATCATTCGGTTTCGGAGGGTATTTTGGTGTCAAATCCAAAAGTAAGTTTTGGTAAAAGCGGCCTTTCCACTTAACAGTACGAAAAAAAACTAGCCTGAAATAACAATCTACTTTTTAATTATAAAAATTATTATTATTTAAAAAACAAATAAAATTTGATTAGTTTTTTTTCGTACTTTTATTGGCGCCGAAGTGTGCCGATTCATATGTGTGTTGAATTGCCATGGAACCATACAAAAAGTCTCTTGAAATGGCTTTAGCCGTATTGTGAATAGATTTGAATAACCAGACCCTTTGCAACCTCTTTATTAAACAAGCATTTTATGCTAAAAAAACTATCCCAATTGTAATGTTTCTGTTTTCATTCAAGAATACGCTATGGGTTACATGTTAAAAGATTGACACCCAATGCTACGACCGAACAAAACATGGTCGAAACTGGTATTAATTATGGTCAGTATTGATTGAGTTTATTATGAAGTCATCTTTGTTCGGTCGGGCCGTTAAAGTGGTCAAATTTAATAAACTTCCGTCAAAACACGAAGACCGAGGTGTCAATCAATCCGCCCCGAGTTCCGGCAATCCGGCGGCAGAGTTTTAGTCCAGTATTTCTATGGATGAACGCGACCGTTACAGAAATATGAGCTATTTTAAAGCAGCCCTATTAATAGGGATTGGCAGATATTGCGGGAAGTCTTTGCCTACAGAACCTGACATCAATCATGTGTTTTTTTTTAACATATTATCGTTCATTGCTTTTTTTGGGAAAATTAATAGAAAATCCACAATTTACATACATATAATAATAAAAACAATAAATCATGCCAATTATAAATTTTCCACTGCTGATGATAAATACTACGAGTAAAGTGTGACAATATACAGTTTTAATTCGATTAGTTTAACTATGTCAGTCGGAGGAGGGGAGGGTGGAGGGTAACATAGGAGTGGGATAAAGGTACAAAGGACGAGAGTAAATGGGAAGGTGGTTTAAGTTATATAGTTTGAGAGCGGTCCTGTTATGGGTTTTAGTTTAATATCACGTATAGTTGAGTTAAAAATGTCGATGTGGTAATAATTTAAGTTGAATGAGTATGTAGATCTGTAGATAAAGAGTTTTATTTGGAATTGGTTTTACAATGACGGATATATAAAAAGTAATGGACTGTCTGCTGTTGTGATTTGCGATATTAAGTAATTGGCATTTGAGAAGATAAGGGTTATAAACTAAGTTGCGTGCGATTTTAAATAAGATTACTGAATCCTCGACATTTCTTCGGCAAGTTAATCTGTTCTATTGTTTTATTGTGCATATGCCATTACTATTTTCATATTTTTTTCCACACATCTTTGTACGCATGACATGCATACTTCTTGCGAAGGGAGGAGTTACAGTCTTGGAATATAGAGTTTATTATTATTTTTTAAAAGATGCCTCGGTTTATCGTATATATCAAAATATGGTATAATAAAGTTTTCGTTACTAATTTCGATAAAAACAAGTTTGACAGGAGTGCCTAAATTGTTCAAAATTTAAATCAAATTTAAAGTTATGGTTTAAAGTAGTCCGCACTTTGTAAGGTGAAGTAAGTGGAGTTCATGCAAATGTCGACCCTACTGCAGTGCGAAACGAATAAAAAAGTCAATCAAATTCGAATGATTTGAAAAATAACTCCGCGGGTGAACTGAATGAAGTTAACGCCGTAATCGACCTTACCGGAGTGTGAAATGTGGGAAAACGAGACTCAAATTCGAATAAATGAATTACGACAGGTCATCGAAATTATTAGATTATAGCGTTTGTTTCTTCGGAATCATAGATTCTGAAGTAATGTTTTAAATTTCAAACGGATAATATACAAAAAAAATATGTTTGTAGGTGTTTATTTTAACACAACTATTGTAAAGCATTCTTGTCAAAATGTAGGAAATTTGACAGAAATGACGTTGATATTTTTTTGGTATCGAATTATCGCGAATCAATTAAATGTAAATTACTTGCAATGCAACTTATAAGAAATTAAAAAAAAAGAAGTTTTTTTTTTAATTATTACCATTTTTTATTTAAAAAATGCGGCTTATTTTCGTTACACACAGATTTTTTCCATAAACCTGGTGATTCCAGGGGCATAATAAAATACAGTAGTTCCTACACACTGTGACTCAGGGTGTTTCTTTTGCCACCTTACTTATTCCACCATAACCTGCCAAATGCCAACCGTTTATATTATGCCTCAAATACTAAATGACGTACATTGAACACTTTAAGTACAAGTTGGGATGTTCTACAAATATAAATATTTCTAAATTTTACGTTTATACATTTAGAAGGCCATAAGTTAATATAATCTTTTCCATCTATAAAATTGTATATTTTCCCCATTTTATTTTCTTTTTTTTTTCATTTTCTTTTCTTATTTAACTTATAACTTTTATTTAACTTACCTTCAACATCCATGCATTAATACAAATATACTAATATACTGCCACTAACTGCACTGGCCTTGACTATGTGGGATTTTTTGTTTTATATACATATACGAGTACAATATAATATGTTAATTTATTTAACTGTCTGCAATGTATTTACGATTTGCATATGGCCCTTTACATTGAAGAATCACTGTGATATTGGGATGAATTGAATTGAAGCAATATCCATTCAGAATCGAAATGCTGCTTGAAATGGCTTTAGCCGTGTTTGGTGCGCAGATCTGAATATCCAGGTACTTCCCCGTCTTCCTCTTCCCCACCTCCTTCCCCTCCTCAATACCTTCAGCCTCACAACTTACCCCAATTGGGGATGCAATAGTCACACTAGCTCTTGACGGTTGGGAGCAGCTGGGACTCATTGTGGACACATAAAAATAAAAACATATTGGGATGGCGGAATAATAGTCAATAGACTGTAATTGTGGCGTAAATGTTCCCAAATCAGCATGGAAGAAATAAAAAGATCGATTAAATGTACTCGTATGAAGAATGGTAAGACTGTTGGTTTAGACAATATTGCTGCTGAATACTTTAAAGGAGATAATTATAATTCCGTATAATTCTCACATGGTTATGCAAGCTTTTTAACCAGTGTTTAGGAGGGTTACACGCCATTAGATTGGAGGAGGGCTGTGATCATGCCTCTATACAAAGGTAAAGGGTCACGTATGGAATGTGGAAATCACAGGGCTATTAGCCTGCTAAGTTCAGTTGGAAAGCTGTATGGTAGGATATTGATTGAAAGGGTACAAACGAAAACAAAAGATAAAATATGGGATGTGCAAGGTGCATTTATGAGCGGAAGGGGTGTATGGATCAGATTTTCTTGTTGCGTATGCTAACAGAGAAGTTTCTGGCAAAAAAACAAAAAAACTCTTCTGTGCCTTTGTAGATCTACAAAAAGCGTACGACCGAGTTGATAGGAAAAAATATGGAAGGTATTGTCAAAGTATGGAGTAAATACGAATATCATACAGGCAATCGCGTCTCTGTACGAGGAAAGCGTTGCATGTGTTAGGGTAAACAGTGATTTTACGGAGTGGTTTGACATCACAAAAGGTGTTAAGCAAGGCTGCGTAATGTCACCGTGGTTATTCAATCTATACATGGATAATTGTATGCAAGAATTGAAAGAGGTGGGCTTGAGCGCAAAAATGAGTAGTCTGCAAGTACGTTGCCTGTTGTATGCTGATGATGCGGTGCTGATTGCTAACAGTATGGAAGATCTACGGTCCCTCGTATAAAAGGATGAACGAAGTATCTATGAAGAATGAGCTAATGATGAATGTAAGTGGTGTTTGAAAGAGAGAGTACGAAAACAGTGAGCAATATAGCTGTGAATGATGAATTCTTGGAGCAGGTAGATGAGTTTGTGTATTTGGAAGGTATGTTCACGAGAGATGAAAAGACTGATAGGGATATTGAAAGAAGGGTGAATGCAGGAAACTCCATTAACGGAGGACTGAACGCGGTTGGCGCAAACAAAAAGTTGTCCATGGAAGAGAAGCTAGCAGTCCACAATGGAGTGCTGATACCAACCTTGATGTATGGCAGTGAGGCATGGAACTGGCAGAGGAAGGATTAAAGTAGACTGAATGCTGTAGAAATGAGATCTCTTAGACGAATGTGTGGTAAAACCATGTATGATCGTGTGAAAATTTTTGAGATTCGTAAAGTATGCAAGGCTGATGTAAGCGTAGTGAGCAAGATTAAGAAAGGGACGCTTAGATGGTTTGGGCATGTAGAGCGAATGAATGAAGAAAGGAGTTTAAGGAGAATATATGACGCGAATGTGAATGGAATAAGAAGCTAGGGACGCCCGAGGAAGACATGGCACGATCAAGTGAATCAAATACTTGAGTCGGGCCATGTCAGAAGTCGGAATAATAGAAGAGAATGTATGAGTCGATGTATGAATGTGAATGAAGCAAGAAGTGTATGCCAAGATCGAGTTGTTTGGCGGTCCGTCCTCTCTGCTTACCCCTACAGAGAAACGGCGTGATGGTTAGTTAGTTAGTTAGTTATTTATGTCTTCTTCTTTAATTTATCTTCCTTATTCAAGAATTTATATTTTTGACTACCAATATTATGAAAAACACTGATAGCATCAAATAAATGTAATAAATCATTTAAATGTATAATGGCATCTTTACCAACTTACAAGTAAATAATAAAAATATATATATTGCGCTACAGTATCTGCTAAGTAAGTTTTTAGTTAACCGCTGGAGCTAAAAGTTCTGTTCTAGTTAAAGTTTCGTTATTCGCGATCAAATCGATGTGATATTTCGCATACTTTGAGGGGTACGTTTAAAGGTGTTTACGCAGGGGCGCTTGGTGTAGAATTAATATTTTTGTAATAAAAAAATTAAATAACATTTGCTTGAAATACTCTTATGAGTTTTTTTTGTCATTATTTTGTATCATAGTTTTAATATAGTCCTGAAGAAGAAAGGGTACTTCCGAAAGCAGTCGATCATTATATTAAATTGATGTGGTTCAAAACTAATTTGTGTTTATATTATGATTAAGGCAAACCACAGAGTAAATCCTTTTCAAAAATTTGTAATACATATTTTAATTAATATACAATACCTAATTACCCAGTAGTACAAATTGATTTGGAAATAAAAACATAATAAATAAATAAGAAGAGTTTTCCGCATTTTTTGTGTAAATAGTTAGCTTTCCAGTAAAATGTTGTTTTTTTCCATTTTTTTTCATTTCCATAAAAAAGGTAATTTTTCCATACATAATTTACCTTTTCCATACAAAAGGTTTGTTTTTCCATACAAAATGTTAGTTTTTTTCATACAAAATATTAATTTTTTTTATACAAAATGTAAGTTTTTTCCGTACAAAATTTACCCTTTCCAGAGAAAATGTTAGTTTTTTTCCTTACAAAAAAGCACTTTCATTCCATACAAAAAGTTCTTCTTTTTCCATACAATTTTATTCCAGTGAAAAATTATGTTTGTACAAGAATCTTTTGTACTAGAAAATATCGAACGGGGTAAAAACGACTCGACCCTGGTGTCTCGGTGTCTGGATTGAACCAAATTACAAGCAGTTCGTGCTGATTACTCGTTAACGGGATTCCAGCGCGGTTTAATGGTACGGATAATTATTTGCCGCTGGTTAGTTTGTATTTAAGCACAATATATTATTATATAAACTGCCACAAACTCACGGCTGAAGGGCTGCGAGTTCAAATTAT